>SNQJ01S0062690.1:9246-24115 GCA_010110895.2 Picea sitchensis
GTTTTCATCGTTGTAATAACAGATTATATCAGCTCAATTGGAGGGTGAAAATTTGTGCTAACAACACCTTATTGGATAAATTTGGTAGTGAGATAAAATTGGGATCCATGCATCAGTTCTATTTTCAGTAGATGACTCATCAACTATTATTGGTAAGAGGGGGTGATTTTCTTGGCTTGCATGAGGAGGATGATATTATTGGACTTCAGTTTATTTTCAGTTAAGTCAACACCAGAAGGAGAGTTTAGGAGCACACGTGAGTTTGGCCAAATGAGGAACAGGGCGACTTTGTCTTAGTGAGAGTGAGAGATTTATTTATGGCTATTAAGTGGCTTATTTCAGCAGTTTATTCCATTTATTTCAGCCACTTAAATTCAGAGGTATTTTTGCATGACTAAGTTGCCTTGTTTGGAGAGTTCAAGAATCTATAAAGGAAAGGCAAATGGCCATTATTTCACAGAGTTTTTCTCAGAGCAGCCAGCAGCCTTTCTTCTCCATATTCTCTCTTTCTTTCTTGCTGCCTGTACTCTATGCTGAGCAGAAATATTGCAATCAGTCTTGCATTCCATCTTCATGATGCAGCCAATCTCTTGACCAATACAAAGATAAAGTTTGACTATGTCTTTTCTCACAGCTCTTTAACTGGTTGATGCAATATTGTGTCTTGTGCAGTGGTGTGGGCAGTTTTCATGCCTCTATTTTGATTGTATCAGTCACCTAGAGCGCATATTCTTTCTGTTTTCCATTCATATTTAGTTGTTGCAAGTTGAAATTCTCTCGCATTCTTTAATTATCAATATTCTCGTCTTTGGTTGCTTGCACACATACCAATGACCATTATTTATGTATTGATTTGTCATACTAAGATGCATATTTTCAAAGTAATTATCAGCGAATAAACGCTGGAGATGCCCCCTGTGGTTGGCCAAGTTCCAGCCCAAACAGAGAAGCACTCAGCTAGTGACCTAGGGTTGATTGCTTATCAGTTATTACTCAGTTTTGTTTGCTGCAGATCTTCGAGTCATTGCTTTTCAGTAGTGCATTTTTTAGTGATAACAAGACCTTGTGTCAAACTCTAATGTTAGATACCTCTCAATAATGATAGATCTCACTTTACCCGAGATGTTGTCAAACATCTTCTATATCCCTTTAGGTTGGATGAATAAATGTCTACATAACAAATGACATCTACAATAAGGGTTGTGAAGCAACTTTGTAATCTGTCCACCAATCATAATTCAACCAACACCTATTTCACACTCTTTATTATCTATAAACTATGGTGGATATTCCACTAGAACAGTTCACCGCAACAGATCTGCAAAATGTTTGTTATGCAGTGTTTACTTAAGATTAAAATCTAGTATCACAATCTTAGTGCTCAAAATACTGAAATAAGCTAAGAACAAAATAAAAGAAGCTAAAACAAATACCACACCATCCACGAAATGAACACAAAATGTACCCTGGGAAACCCAATATAGGAAAACCCAGCTAGAAGGTGAGGACTATGCCTTGCTCTTTTCTTCTCATATATGAAATGCAAATACAAATAAAGATGATCTCGGTATGGAGTTGCCATAGACACTATGCCCTGTATCACTGCTACAAGGTCTTCTACTTCTTCTATTCTTCACACAATATCCCACTCTCTTGCTCTACTAAACGATGGAAAAATAATCATTACAACAAGAATTGAACCCCTTCCTTTTCTAACGGCCCAATATTAACATGTCTTGATAGTCGTCAAGGGTTAGGGTTAGGATTTTTGCATGCCTCAACTCCCAATTACGATTACGGTTTTGGACCCTCTATAATCTTCTTGAAAGTCCACATGTGACTAGCTCCACGTCTGAGTAATGGGAGTTGACATGGCATCCACTTCCATGGTGGTCAAAAGCATAGGTCGACTTGCAGGACGCATAACTTCCTCATACGAACTTCAATTCAGGTGATCTTTAAGGCGTTGGAAAGCTCTTGACATGTAGAGCAACGTCAATGGGCTCTATACTTTTTCCACAAAGTTTTGACCCCAAAAGCAGTCATTTAATGCCCCAAAAAGGTTCCAAAAGCTTCAAGACCACGAATCACAAAAACCAAACCTGCCCCTAAAATAGGCCCTACAAGTCAAAAGCCCCAATTTTTTTTACTCAAAAAGTACCAAAATAGACGACAAATTATATAGTGATCCATTTTAGATGATACCTTTGTTAAATTTGTAGCAGGAGAAGGTGTCCATGCATTTGCATAGTGTCCAAGGCATGCAGGGGACATTAAACATGACCAGGGCAACTGATTCATTCTTGGCCTAAGTCTAACTTAAGAAAGTATGAAAAATCAAATTTCTGATTTTTCATTGACTTTTGGAACCCAGTTTCTATAGTTTTCTTTAGAAGCTTCTGTTTGAGTGTTGAGTGCGTCCCAAGCTATTGGGTGCACTGCTTGAGTGTTGAATGGGGCTCAGGAAGGAGGGCGCTTCAATCTGGACTGTTGGAGGCTTTGCTGGGCACAAATCTCAAGGCAAAAGGAGGGTGAAGCCAAGAGATATAGGCTGGGTGAGGACGCTTGAGCTGAAGGAGGGCACTTGAGCTGAATAGAGTGGTTGTGTTTTGCTGAGAAGCTAGGGAAAAACTGGGCAGCCAACTTCAGGGGCAATTTGAGGGCTGAAAGAGCATCAAAGAGCAGGCAGAATTTACAGGCAGAGAGCAGGACCATACAGCTGCCTTTCTCAGGGCCGTACAGGCCCTACAGCAAGCTGTACAGGACCGTATAGTGCAGCAACTCAACAGCAGAGTATTTTGGGCCRTACAGCAACCCAGAAAGGTGCATTAAAGCAGTCGTACAACACTGGGTAATTGTCAGAAGAGCTAGACTGGACTGTGGYCAGTTTGGCTGAGTTTTAGAGGGTCGTACAGCTCCCAGARCATGGCAAAATAAGTGCTGTTAGAATTTCTGAGTTGTTGTAATTTTCTGAGTTTTACTGTGTSTAATTGTTGCTGATAAAATTGCCCGCAAAGCTCAATAAAAGCCCCTCCTTTGCTGGTTTTTCCCACACTGGGGTTTCCAGTGTAATTTCCTGTGTATGTGTGTGATGAATTTTTATTTCCGATGTGCATGSATGTGTTAAATACCCAGTTGTGTTAAAATAGCATAGTTCAGAATTTATTTATGTTYGTAATAATTTCTAGGTTGAAGACTATTGGTTGTTTAATCTTTTACTGGGTATTAGAAGTTTAACATGGTATCAGAGCTCTGCCTCTAAGGAAAATTCTATGTGCTGCACACAGGTCACAGGTTCAAGTMTAAGGGAGATTTCTGAAATTTTCTGAAGGTTCCAGCAGCCCAGAATTTAAGCTTCCATGGCTACCAGCGTGAGGTATGAGGATAGGCTTGAGGGGGCCTCAAACTATCTCCAATGAAAGATCAGGATTACAGTTGTGCTCAAGGAGAACAAGTTGTGTGCATTTGTCAGCACAACAGTCCCTGTACCAGTCCATGATCCAATTGCCTTGGACCTCCATGAGGTGAAAGAAGCTAGGGTATAGAGGATTCTGTTGGATGGTGTCAAGGCCCACCTTATTCCACATCTAGCTGAGAAGAAGACAACAAAAGAAATGTGGGATACACTGACCAAGCTATATCAGGGTGACAACCAAAACCAGAAGATGGCTCTCAAGGACAAGTTGCATGCCAACAAGATGGCCAGGGGTGAGAACATGGCATCCTACCTCACGAGGCTCACGCAGGTCAAGGATGAGCTAGCAGCAGTGGGGGATATTGTCCCAGAAGAAAAGCTGGTACGCATTGCCTTAAATGGATTTGGCAAGCAATGGGATGTGTTTCTCAAGTGTATAGTGGGTCGTGAGAAAATGCCCACTTGGCAGAGGCTGTGGGATGATTTTATTCAGGAAGAGATCTGGGAGGGGTCTCAATGTGGAGAGCAGAGAAAGAGATATGAAGATGAAGAGAACCTTGGTTTGGCATCAAAGGGCAAGGGGAAGAGCAAAAAGAGCTTTGTTGAGGGAACTTCTTCAAAACAGGGCAACAAGAAAAAATTTGACACCAGCAAAGTCGAGAGTCAAATGCTTTGCTTGCCATCAGCTTGGACATTTTGTCAGCCAATGTCAAAACAAGAAGCAGGGAAAACCCAAGAAGCAGATGGTTGCTACAGCTGATATGGATGCATTTGCAGTCAGATTTGAGGATGAGTTTTCACTCATAGCTTGTCTATACAGCTCCATGGTCATTGGTACATGGTACATTAATAGTGGCACTTCATGCCACATGATAAGGGTGGGTGAGTACTCCAGCAGCTTGAGGGAGTACAGTGCAGATTTCCACATTGAACTTGGCGAAAATGCCAAGTACAGGCCAGCAGGCAGCGGGACCGTGAGGTTTTGGAGGGACTCTGGTAAGCCTTTGTCAATTAATGATGTATTGTATGTTCTTAGTTTGACTAAGAATTTGATTTTTGTTTCAGCCTTAGAAGCTAAGGGATATGTGGTCACTCTCCGGGATGGAAAAGTGTTTATACATCCAAAGGGCTCCAACACTAGCATGGGAAAAGTGTTGGGAGTGAGGAGGAACAAAATGTACAAGTTGCAATTTGAACCAACTAGTGCGTTTGTTAGTAGCAGCAGCAGTGGCCTAGATTTGGGGGAGCTTTGGCATAGGAGGATGGGTCATTTACATCATGGAGCTCTCAAGGTGCTCAGGGAGGCCATGACTGGGCTTCCAGAGTTTAATTCTGATCAGCATGGTGTGTGCAAGGGGTGTGCTATGGGCAAGTACACCAAGACAGTTTTTCCTAGCAGTGACAGCAGGTCCAAAGGGATTTTGGACTTGATCCATTCGGATGTTTGTGGGCCCATGCCAACAATGTCTATTGGAGGGTTCAGCTACTGTGTCTCCTTTATTGACGATTGTTCCAGGAAGACCTGGATCTATTTTCTGAAGACCAAGGATGAGGTCTTCAGCCGGTTCCAAGAGTTCAAAGCTCATGTGGAGAACCAGATAGGCAAAAAGATCAAGGTGCTCAGATGAGACAATGGAGGCAAGTATACCTCGAGTGCCTTCAAGGAGTTCTGTACAGATTTTGGGATTAAGGAGTTGATTGTGCCATATAACCCACAGCAAAATGGAGTCTCGGAGAGGAAGAACAGGTCAATAGTTGGGGCAGCAAAGGCTATGCTGCATGATCAGGACTTGCCCATGTTTCTATGGGTTGAGGCCTGCAACACTGCAGTCTATCTGCAGAACAGGAGTCCACATAAAGTATTGGGGAGGATGACCCATGAGGAGGCCTTCACGGGGAAGAAACCAAAGATTGGTCACCTACGCATCTTTGGGTGCTTGGTCTATTGTCATGTTCCTGGAGAGAGGAGGACCAAGATCGAGCCTACAGCTGAGAAAGGCAGCCTGGTGGGTTACAACGAGACCTCCAAGGCTTACAGGGTCTACATTCCTACACTTAGGAAGACAGTGGTTAGGAGGGATGTGAGATTTGAAGAGGACAGGCCCTCCAGGAAGTCCTGTGGACAGGTGCCAATTGATGAGCAGGCTCAGGAGCAGAGTGCACCTAAGGAGGAGGTTAGACAACCATTACAGATTACAGATCCCCAGACTTATGTACAGGTTGGGCAACAACAACAACAAGTCATGGAGAGAGAGCAGCAGCATGAGTAGCATGAGGAGGAAGTGTTGGGAGTGAGGAGGAACAAACTGTACAAGCTGCAATTTGAACCAGCTAGTGCGTTGGTTAGTAGCAGCAGCAGTGCCCGAGATTTGGGGGAGCTTTGGCATAGGAGGATGGGTCATTTACATCATGGAGCACTCAAGGTGCTCAGGGAGGCCATGACTGGGCTTCCAGAGTTTAATTATGATCAGCATGGTGTGTGCAAGGGGTGTGATATGGGCAAGTACACCAAGACAGATTTTCCTAGCAGTGACAGCAGGTACAAAGGGATTTTGGACTTGATCCATTCGGATGTCTGTGGGCCTATGTCAACAATGTCTATTGGAGGGTTCAAGTACTATGTCTCCTTTATTGACGATTGTTCCAGGAAGACCTGGATTTATTTTCTAAAGACCAAGGATGAGGTCTTTAGCCGGTTCCAAGAGTTCAAAGCTCATGTGGAGAACCAGATAGGCAAAAAGATCAAGGTGCTCACATGAGACAATGAACGCAAGTATACCTCGAGTGCCTTCAAGGAGTTCTCTACAAATTTTGGGATTAAGAAGGAGTTGATTGTGCCATAACCCACAGCAAAATGGAGACTCAGAGAGGAAGAACAGGTCAATAGTTGGGGCAGCAAAGGCTATGCTGCATGATCAGGACTTGCCCATGTTTCTATGGGTCGAGGCATGCAACAGTGCAGTCTATCTACAGAACAGGAGTCCACATAAAGTATCGGGGAGGATGACCCATGAGGAGGCCTTCACGGGGAAGAAACCAGAGATTGGTCACCTACGCATCTTTGGGTGCTTGGTCTATTGTCATGTTCCTGGAGAGAGGAGGACCAACATCGAGCCTACAATTGAGAAAGGCATCCTGGTGGGTTACAGCGAGACCTCCAAGGCTTATAGGGTCTACATTCCTGCACTCAGGAAAACAATGGTTAGGAGGGATGTGAGATTTGAAGAGGATAGGGCCTTCAGGAAGTCCTGTGGACAGGTGTCAGTTGATGAGCAGGCTCAGGAGCAAAGTGCAGGAGAAATCCTACACAAGGGGGGAATCCCGGGTGACCCTAGGGGGAAATGAGATGGAAAGTGGAGAGACGAAAGATGACACCCCTATAGGTAAATCTACAAGATGGAAGATGGCTTGGAAACAAGTCTTGGTGATGGCTAACAGTTGCTAAACGCTTGAGTACCTGCAGAAGATAGTTATACCTACCCAAGACAGGAGAAAAACAAGTATACAAGCATAATATTCCAATGGACAAGCAAGTGAAGCTTGTTGTGCTAAATTACAGCAGTAAACAAAAGTATATATCAGCAATGAAATCAATTAATTACTGCAGAAATAACCATCAAAATTGTCAAATAATTATTGAAGAATGAAGCACTAAACCAATAGATAACTTTCCAATACTGAAGCACGAACTTTGACGGTGAAAGAGGGTTGTTAGATAGTGTTTTCAGAGATTTATTATTGTTGTTGATCACAGCTTCATGAGACATTCTCCAGGTCGTTCTCCTCTGGACTAAGTTGAGACAATCTGTGAGAGAGCCCATGTGAGGGGTGTGTCATAGTCCTCTGTAACGAGTTGAGATGACGTGTGGTCTCTTGTCGTGCTCCTCTGGACTGAGTTGAGACGACTTGAGATGGTCTCATGTCAGACTCCTATGGACTTAGTTCAATCGACTTGAGATGGCTCTCCAGATGGTAGTCCTATGGACTTAGTTGAGTTGATCTGTTGAGAGTGACATCCCTGTGGCTAAGCACAGGTGGACGTGTCCCTAGTGGCAGAGCACTAGAGGATGTGTGAGATCCCTTGCTATATTGTCAGAGAGTAAGACTTTGGTAAAACCTTAATTTGTGTTGTAAAGGGTACAAGTCGGCACCACCATGTAAAGATAATTAATATTGTGTGAAGATTAATTATATTATTGAATTATAGAAGTCGGCCCTATTGTGCCAATAGACACTTTTATTCATTGAGCTAGGTTATGCATAAATAAGAGATAGATCGCCATTGTGGATCAGCTCTCTCACTCACACTCAGCGCATGGTCTGAAATTGTGAGCTGCAATTTAGGGTGCACTATTCTAGGTGTCATCTTTCTCAGTCATAGAAGCACCCTCTTGTGTGCTCTTGGGTTTCTGGTGTGTAGGATCTTCTCTTGGCAAATATAGCAAAGGATTGCTGGGTTTTTCCCTTGATTGATAAGGGTTTTCCCAGGATAAATTATGTTGTCTTGTGCATGGTTATTCTTCTTATGATCTTGGTTTACTGCAGCTAGTGTATTGTTGCTGCAGTGTTTATGGTTCAAGTTAATGCTAAATTGAAATAAACTACATGCTTGAGCTAAATTCAACATGGTATCAGAGCAGTGTACTTGAAGATGACTTTCTGCACAGTAAATAAAGGCAGGCCGTGGGGATTTAAGGGCTGCTAAACCCCTGCCGTTGGTGTAAAGAAAGGGCCGGACCTTCTCCTAAATCCTGAGGTCAAGTTTAAGGCTGGCCGCAGGCCTATCAGCCTTGGTCGAGCTCTGTTGAGGGTCTTAAAGGGAGGCCGCAGCATGGAGAAGCCCCTCTAGGGCTGCCGCAGCTAGAAGGAGCCCTAACGGCAAACCTAAGGGCAAGTTTAAGGCACTTTTTAATGCAGACCTAAGGGCAAGTGGCAGACCTAAGGTTGATCTGAGAGAGATTACAAGACCGAGTTTTGTGTAAATCTGAGGCCATGACAGCAAGTAAATCTGAGGCTAGTTTCAGGTGAACAAATCCAAAATTGAAGTGAACCTAAGGTGGCTGTTCTAAAGCAGTTTTGTAACAATTCTGAAGCAGTTTTGTGGTGAATCTGCAACTACAATAAAGTGAACAAAGGCAGATCTGAGCCTTTCTGAAGGTCAAATTTCTAGCAGTCCTCTATGACAAATCTGTAGCAGCATTGAGTGGATCTGAGTTTTTTCTTGAAGCAGATCTAAAGGCAGTTTTGTTACAGAATTTGGGTCTGTTCTGTGGTTATTTTTGAACAAGTGATAACGCAGATTTCAAGGTCTGTTCTGAGGTCTATTCTGTGGCAGAATGAAGGCTATCTTTTGGAGAAAATTTCAGAGAACATTTCAGAAGTCAAGGACTTCTATTCTTGGCACAAAACTCTAGGATTTAAGGGCTGTCTACAGGAAGTATACCAGCCAAGTTCTAAATCTGAGTTTGAAGACATTTTCGTTTTGAGGTAAATTTCTGAAAACTTGTTTCAAGAATGATCCTTGGCATGACTTTTGAGTGTGCGCTATAAGTGCACCTTATTCAAGCTCTAGTGGACATCAAGGAGACTAGACTTGCAGCTAGTGATGTGCAAGGTTTCAAGCCCTTGTCACTATGCGAATCATTGTCCTTTGTGGAAGAAAGGAAAGCAACATTAGCCACCTCAAAAGAAGTCAAGGAATGCAAGCAAGAACGATGAGGAGTTCTTCTCTATCTCATTCTTCTCGGGAAGACCCAAAAAAAAGCAAGATTGAGCATGATTGTAGACTAAGGTAAGTCTTGTACTACATTCCTTACTTGATTTCATCACTACTCTGTACTAGCTTGCATTTTATAATGAAGGGTATTATCCATGGTATGGGAGCCCTCATGACTTGGACCATGATCCCTAGTGCGGGAGTCCAATTTTTTTTTCTTGGTTGGTTATTATCCTAGTACAGGAGGCCATTTTGGTTGTTATCCCTACAGAAGGCCATCTTGGTTATTATCCTAGTACAGGAGGCCAGATTTCTTATTGAAGGGCCATGATCCCTGGTACGGGACTCCAATTTTTCTTGGTTGGTTATTATCCTAGTACAGGAGGCCATTTTGATTGTTATCCCTACGGGAAGTCATCTTGGTTATTATCCTAGTACGAGAGGCCAGCAAAGTACTGTAGAGGTAGTAGAGGACCTGAGATGACATGAGATGTCTCCAAGATAGCAACACAGGAAAAGGATAATGTCACAATTTCCTCCAGGACAGGTGTTTATCCTTCCGACTTCAAAGGGAGTCAAACTATTTGAGAAGAAGGAAGAGACAGTACCTTCTCCCCCTTCAACAGTTCAGAGGGAGATAGTTATTGATCCAGTTGATCCCGTAGCTCCAGTTGATGTTCCCAGAGACATTGCAGTAGGCTGGAAGAGGCTTACATCGGCTCGACAGAATCTGCTAGAGGCAGAGGGACATAAAGCTCCTCGTGGTACATTCCGAGAGAGCAAGAGACCACAGAGATTTTCGAGCTATGTTTCAACTATGATGCACTATTTCTTGGGACTAGAAGTGTAGCAAAGGATTAATGAGATTTTCCTAAGTCAAGGAAAATACACAGTGGAGATTTTGAAGAATTTCGGGATGACAGACTGCAAATCCATGCCTATACCGATGGTGATGAATCTGAAGAAAATGAACGAGGCTTCTTCTGATTCAGACAAGATTTATCCGCATCTTTACAGACAGCTGATTGGATCATTGATGTATCTGGTTAACACCAGACCTGATATATGTTATGCAGTGAGTGTGCTCAACCAGTTTATGAGTCAGCCGAGACAGACACACTGGATAGCAGCGAAGTATGTGTTGAGATATTTACGAGGCACAGTTGGTTATCGCCTGAGATATGCCTCCAGTGTAGACATGAGATTGCAGGGATATGCCGATGCGGATTGGTCAAGGAGCGCAGTGGACCGAAAGGGCACCTCCGGTTGTTGTTTTACTTTGGGCTCTGCCATGATTTCCTGGTGCAACAGGAAACAAACTTATATGGCTTTGAGTACCGCAGAAGCAGAGTACATTGCATTATGTGTGGCAGTCCGCGAAGTAGTCTAGCTTCGCAAGCTCCTTGCAGACTTATTTGGACGTGAGATGGATTCCATCGTTATCCATTGTGATAACTAGAGTTGTGTGAAGCTCTCCGAGAATCCTGTGTTTCACGATAAATCGAAACACATTGAGATCAAATACCATTACACCAAATATATGATGCAGAGGAAAGCAGTACATGTGCAGTACCTTTCTACACACGAGCAAGTTGCAGATGTCTTCACCAAACCACTTGCCAGGACGAAGTTCGAGTACTTCCGTGAGAAACTTGGCCTGGTGGAGAATGCCTCCCTAGTTGAGAGGGAGTGTTGTTGATTGCAGCTTCATGAGACATTCTCCAGGTCGTTCTCCTCTGGACTGAGTTGAGACGATCTGTGAGAGAGCCCATGTGATGGGTGTGTCATACTCCTCTGGACCGAGTTGAGATGACGTGTGATCTCTTGTTGTGCTCCTCTGGGCTGAGTTGAGACGACTTGAGATAGTCTCATGTCAAACTCCTATGGACTTAGTTGAATCCACTTGAGATGGCTCTCCAGATGGTATTCCTATTCAGAGAGTAAGACTTTGGTAAAACCCTAATTTGTGTTGTAAAGGGTACAAGTCGGCCCCACCATGTAAAGATAATTAATATTGTGTGAAGATTAATTATAAAATTCGGCCCTATTGTGCCAATAGACACTTCTATTCATTGAGCTAGGTTATGTATAAATAAGAGATAGATCCCCATTGTGGATCATCTCCCTCACTCACTCTCAATGCATAGTCTGAAATTGTCAGCTGCAATTTAGGGCGCACTTTTCTAGGTACCATCTTTCTCAGTCATAGAAGCACCCTCTTGTGTGCTCTAGGGTTTCTGGTGTGGAGGATCTTCTCTTGGCAAATATAGCAAAGGATTGTTGGGTTTTTCCCTTGATTGAGAAGGGTTTTCCTAGGATAAATTTTGTTGTCTTGTGCATGGTTATTCTTCTTGTGATCTTGGTTTACTGCAGCTAGTGTATTATTGTTGCAGTGGTTATGGTTCAAGTTAATGCTAAATTGAAATAAACTACATGCTTGAGCTAAATTGAACAATTGTAATAACCAAGTGGTTGTAGCAAAGATTTTCTATAGCAGCAAGTTTCAACTACGAAAATTAGCAAATAATCCAACAAAAAGTTAACAAAATAGTAGAATGATAATAGTGGCTTACAAGCAAATTTCCACGGTTGAAATGCAAGTAAAAGTAAGAAATAGAGTATGTTTTGTTGCAGCCCTAATGGTTGTAGCTTTTGATTGATTACAACTCAAGAACTACTAGGCCAATTGAAACGCCCTAGTGGCTTTAGCAAGCTTAAGACACTAAGAAAAGATTCCAACTTGAACAAGATCAATATCTCTCAAAATCACATTTACCAATGCAAGTAATTTATTTCTCCAATGCAATAAATGATTAGTGTCTTTCCAAATGGGTTATGGAGTCTTCTTGTATTAGGTTAGGCATACTACTTCTCAAGGGGTGTAAGGCCTTTTACTCGCTTGAGCAAGTAACCCTAACAAGGTGTAAGCCCTTTTACTCCTCCTAGCAACCTTTACAATAGTTCTTTCAACAAACAACAATGATAAAACTTGGCGGAGGGCATATGCCCTTATATTCCTCCAAGGATCTAGCCAATAACAACCATGGAACAAGAAAGAAGAGCTAACAAAATGTAGATTTTCCTTACCAATTCCAAGAGTATGCAAGACAAAACCCTAGTTACCAAGAATTTTCATCACCATAGCAAGAAAAAGAGCCTCCAAGACATAGCGCACCACTTTACTCCACAAGACAAATGATAACCATAGCATGAGAGAGAGAGAGAATGATATTGCCCAAGAGGGGCGCAAATTTCAGCCAAGTAGCTCTTCTCATGTGAAAGAGTTATGTTAAAAATGAAATAAAAATTGATCCTTATCTATACAAAACTCCTAAAAAGTGTTTGTCCACATAAATTAGGGTAAACCACAAAATAAGGTTGCCATTCTCCCTTTATTTTGCCCCTTTACAAAATAAATTCAAATTTAATTTTAAAAAATGCACATAAGAAACCCTAAAAGGTGACGTCAACCCTCTCTAGGGTACGTTTTGACACTTTAGCAAGTCGTTGAGCAAAGGGAGGAGGTTGTTGGGACTCCTAAGGCTCCTTCTTCATGCGCTAGGCTCATCTTTGTGATGCAAAAAGGTCTTCCCCCAAATATGCCAAGTGTCCATCAAAACAACATCATCACCACCAAAACCCTATCCCTAGGGTGACGTCAAGCCCTCCAAAGTGACGTTTTAGCCTCCAAAGGCAAATCGTTGGGCTTGCAAGGGCTAGGTGAGATCCTCCAAGGCATCTTCCTTTGCCTCCAAAGGCAACGTTCCTCTCTTGTACTGCCCCAAGGTCTGGGCTATGGCATCCAAACCAGTGGGCTTCCTGCCCCAATGAAGGCCCAAGTTGGGCTTGTTCCTCCAAAACGTCCACCAACAAGGTCCTGCAAAAACAGACAAGTACGCCCTCCAAGGATCTCAAGTCAAAGCATCATGGCAAGTAAAATCACATTGAATATAAGAGCCATCTAAGCATGTACATCAAAAACTACCTAATCAAATTAAACAAGTGCTCAAAGACACTATGCAATTTGCCAAGTTTAGGTATGGGAGGGTTGACAAGGTGACCTACTGGGTGAATCAGTCCTTAAGTCAAGGCGTGTTCCCTACGTGGAAACCTCTCTAAGTCATGTGAAGAAGACGAAGTGGATGGGGGATAAGACTTTTGGGCATGGGGTTCATGACATACAAGGGTTCGTATTGTCTCATTTATGGGTGCCTTTGTAGAGGGCGTGTTGCACCTTCGTTTTCATTGCATCCTTTTTCCAAGCCCATTTATTGCCATTGATTATTTTAAATGTTTCCAGGTTGAAGCCAACGTGGGACTTCTACCTAAGCATGAAAAACATTGCCCACCTTGACTCTACCCTAGTCACACTATGCTTCCCCAAGTTGAAGACAATGTGTGGGACTTCAACCTAAGCATGAAAAACATTTCCCACACACACTCTACCTTGGTTGGCATTTTTTATATTGTTATTTTTCACGGGTCCCATCAGTTTCTTAGGAGAGACATTTCATTGGCCTCGGGATCCCTGGGCAAGTATCTAAAGATTTATGATTGGATTTTATCTTTTGTCAGCTACAAACCTCTGGGGCTTCAACCCCTTCTTCCCATGAAATGAGGTATAATCCCTTCTTGGGTCAATATACCCGAAAATCCCAAAAGATAAGGAGATGAACAAGGGGTGAAGTGTGAAAAATTGTAAGCATGATCGGGAATGGCATGATGACTTGTCAAGGAGACCTCCTAGTAGCAAACCCAACCCTAAAGGTGACCACTTACTAGGGTGCAATGTCAACCACCAAGGTGAAACAGGGCAAAAAGCATAATTTCCAAGCAGACATTCTATAATCAAAAGCAGTTTTAAATGCAACATACTCAAATGCCTCAAATATTAAAGTGACACTTTCCACAATACCTGACTTGTACCTCATGGAGCAAGACCCATCGTCTTCCGAAAGCAAGTTGATGTGGTTGATGCCATCGTCACGAATCCAGGATGTGTGGTGGTGAGGCGGGTCTCTGTCTATGCATGTGGACGTTGTCAGTCATTTGTCTCTCGGTACTCCATGTCTACAACCTAAGGGCCTCGAGACATCATCTCCTTAGTTATCCCTAGAAATTGGGGATAACAAACAAGAAAAACACATCAAGTTGTTGTTTCAGCTTGGGTGCGGGGGCTATTTCCTGGTTCAGTAGGAAGCAAAAATCAGTTGCTTTGAGTTCTGCAGAGGTTGAATATATGGTAGCTAGCTTGGCATCATGTGAGGCCATTTGGCTTCGGAAGCTACTCATGTGTCTGTTTGATCAAGAGTTGGACACAACAATGATTCAATATGATAACCAAAGTTGCATCAAGCTCTTTAAAAATCCAATGTTTCATGATAGGTCCAAACACATTGAGATAAAGTACCACTTCATTCAGGACTGCATGCAGAAAGGTGCAGTAAATCTACAATATGTGCCAACCGGTGAGAAGTGTTAAATTTACAGCAGCTGCAAGAGCCATTCTCCTGAAGGATGGCTAAGACCCTAGACGAGATCTAGGGCCCCCAGCGCACTCCTGGGGTATGTGGTCTGGGACCAAATTGATAAAGACCCTAGACATGTCTAGGGCCCCTGGACTGGGTCCAGGGTACCCATGCCTGGGGCATTGGGTTCTTGGTCTGGGACCAAGAGATTGAAGTCCCTAGATATGCCTAAGGCCCCTGGACTGGGTCCAGGGTACCCATGCCTGGGGC
>SNQJ01S0062690.1:28106-38340 GCA_010110895.2 Picea sitchensis
CTTAGATATGTCTAGGGCCCCTGGACATGGTCCAGGGTACCCATGCCTAGGGCATGGGTTGATCCTTGGTCTCTGACCTTGGTGGATAAGACCCCAAGAAAAGTCCTGGGGCTACTTGATTCTAAATCAAGTACCTGATGGTACATGATCTTCCCTGAGGAAGGACATAACCACAAGAGGGACAAGTCCCATATGCAGTGATGATAAAGTAATAGGTTCACCATATGATTTGAAGGAATGAGTAATGCCACCTTGCAAACCCACCCTTACCCTTGGTTAATTTTGTTTTGGGTTTTATTGGTTTATTTAGGGGTTATGTTCTAAAGTTAAACATTAAATAATTGTCACATCTTTAAATTTCTAATTTAAACATGTGACTCTTTAATGTAACTTAACTAGCCCTAACCTAGCCCTAACCTTGCCCTATCTACTATTTAAAGACCCCCCTCCTACACCTAATATACACTTACTCTTTGTGTGATAGCGTGGAGGTTCCTTGAGCTAGCGGCCTCAGTCCTTGTTTATTGCTATTGAAGATCTGTAGTGTGGTGCGGCCTATTTTTGTGGAGTATTCCAATTGTTGTCTGTTGTAGTGACTTCTTGAGGGTTGTCGTCCCTTTGTTTGTTGTTGTGTGCCGCGTCCTACACCTGTTGGGTGGTGCCGCGTCCTTTTGTTGAAGCTGCTATGTGATTGTTGGGGGTGCTGCGGCCTAGTCTGCTGTGGGTTTTGCTTTGCTGTAAGGTGTGCCCACTTGAGGATACGACCTTCCTCAGATCTGCTGCTTAAAGGAGCTTATCCCTTGGCTTTGTGGGTTGGATCTTCTTTGTGTGTGCAGTGAGTTAGTGACCCTATCCTTGTCTGTTGTTTTGCCCTCAAGTAAGGGTATCCCTGGAGGGTTACTATTTGATTAAGCTCCTACACTGTCCACTGTAGAAGCAAGGGTTTACTTACAGACCTGTGGGTATAGTTCTGAGGGTTTCTTTGGTAAAGTCTTTGGCTAGGAAGGGTTTGGGTTCTTTGGTGTTTTGTTCTTGTGACCCTTAAGCTTGGTGGCTTGAAAGTTCCTTCAACCTTTGGCATATAAGATCTTGTGTAGATCCATGAACTGAACCTTTGTCTGAGCATAACTACAAGGATCTACACCTATTGTGGTTTGTGCTATCTTCAGAGGTAAGGCAGGTGCCAGGTATGTTTCCTACTTGTTGCTTCTAGATTCAGATCTGAGTTTAATATAGAATTGTTTAACTGAATAAGCATTGTGTGAATCTATAAGATATGCTCCTTGTTTACTGTTTGAGTATAGTTCCAGAATCAAGTTATAGATCTGTTGATTTAGATCTGTTGTTATAGACCTGCTGTTATATAGATCTGCTGATTTAGATCTGCTGTTATAGACCTGTTGTTATATGGATCTGCTGTTATATAGATCTGTTGTTACATTTAGAAAGCTTTCTATTACTGTTGAAAATCTGAGTCTTATTGCATATGATCTGAGTCTTCTTCTTCTACTGTTACAGTCTGGTATAGATCTATCTTTCTATATGCAATTATCTCTGTTTATGTCTCAGATCTAAGTTGTTTTAACATTGAAATTAAAAAGAGACTGTTGACTGTCAATTTTACCCTAAATTTAACACTCAAGACCTAAGAAATAATGCATTAGACCAAGGCCTTTCATTTCAAATTCTAAGGCAAGTCTCTTCTTACATTCGTTGATGAACTTTTCTTCTCCAGTTAAGAATAAGTCATCCACATATAGCAATAATATCACCGGCTCATCGTTCATAACCTTGAAGTAGAGGTTAGAATCTGCTTTACTCTTGGTAAAGCTTAAGCTCGTCAAGAAACTGCCTATACGGCCATACCAAGCTCTAGGAGCTTGCTTCAATCCGTATAAGGCTTTCTTCAATTTACAGACATGAGACGTCCTGTCTTCAACTTCAAATCCTTGAGGTTGCTCTATATACACTTCCTCTTCGATGACACCATTTAGAAAGGATGTCTTTACGCCCATCTGGTGTAACTTCCACTTCATCTTAACTGCAAGGGCTATGATGGTTCTGATCGAAGTGTATCTGGCTNGTTTAATATAGAATTGTTTAACTGAATAAGCATTGTGTGAATCTATAAGATATGCTCCTTGTTTACTGTTTGAGTATAGTTCCAGAATCAAGTTATATATCTGCTGTTATAGATCTGCTGATTTAGATCTGCTGTTATAGACCTGCTGTTATATAGATCTGCTGTTATATAGATCTGCTGTTACATTTAGAAAGCTTTCTATTACTGTTGAAAAATCTGAGATTGATTTGATCTGAGTTTTCTGCTTCTACAGTTACTGTCTAGATCTATTTCTATGCTGTTATCTCAGTTTATGTTCCAGATCTAAGTTGGTTTAACATTGAAATTAAAAAGTGACCACTGTCTAGTATTTTACCCTAAATCTAACATTGCAGACATACTCACAAAGCCTTTGGTGAAAGGAAAATTTGTCTACTTCAGGGACAAGTTGGGGGTTCTACAGAACACCATCCTCGCTAAGAGGCAGTGTTAAATTCGTAGCAGCAAAAGGTGTCCAAGGCATGCAGGGGACATTAAACATGACCAGGATAACTGATTCATTCTTGGCCTAAGTCAAACTTAGGAAAAGTATGAAAAATCAAATTTCTGATTTTTCATTGACTTTTGGAATCCAGTTTCTATAGATTTTTTTAGAAACTTTTGTTTGAGTGCTAAGTGGGTCCCAGGCTAGTGGGATGCACTGCTTGAGAGCTGAATGGGGCCCAGGAAGGAGGGTGCTTCAATCTGGACTGTTGGAGGCTTTGATGGGAACAAATCTCAAGGTAGGAGGGTGAAGCCAAGAGATATAGGCTGGGTGAGGACACAAGAGAGCTCATTCTTACACGAGCTGAAGGAAGGTGCTTGAGCTGAAGAGAGTGGTTGTGTTTTGCTGAGAACCTAGGGCAAAACTAGGCAGCCAACTTCAGGGGCGATTTGAGGACCTAAAGAGCTGGGGCAGCAAAGAGCGGGCAGAGAGCAGGACCATACAGCTGCCTTTCTCAGGGTCGTACAGGTCGTACAGCAGGCTGTACAGGACCATACAGCACAGCAACTCAACAGCAGAGTATTTTGGGCCATACAACAGCCCAGAAAGGCACATTAAGGCAGCCGTACAGCACTGGGTAATTGCCAGAAGAGCTGGGCTGGACTGTCGTCAGTTTGGCTGTGTTTTGGAGGGCCATACAGCTCCCAGAACATGGCAAAATAAGTGCCGTAAGAATTTCTGAGTTGCTGTTGTAATTTTCTGAGTTTTACTGTGTGTAATTGTTGCGGATAAAATTGCCCAAGAACCTCAATAAAAGCCCCTCCTTTGCTGGTTTTCCCCACACTGGGGTTTCCAGGGTAATTTCCTATGTATGTGTGTGATGAATTTTTATTTCCACTGTGCATGCATGTGTTAAATACCCAGCTGTGTTAAATTAGCATAGTTCAGAATTTATTTCTGTTTGTAATCATTTCTGGGTTGAAGACTATTGGATGTTTAATCTTTTACTGGGTATTAGAAGTTTAACAACCTCCACATTATGGGAGGCTTTTGGTCCCCAAAATCTTTTACTAAAGGAGGTGAGGAAATGTTTCTTGTACCTTGTCCCTAGAGGACCATTTGGCCTTCCCTGGAAGTTGTCCTTTCAACCCAACCTACCACAATTCTAACTACCCCCATCTAGTTGTTCTGGACTTGTTCTACAAAAAAGTATCTTCTCCTAACTCTGCTTGAACTTCTAGTGGTAATTCCTCTATGGTATGTAAGACTTACCCATCATTTTCCCGGTTTGAGATGGAAGGCTCATACAATTTCAAAATTTTCCACATTCACTACTAAGTAAATGCACATATATGGAGATAGATTGAGTCTATAGGCATTATCACCTACCTACTCCAACACTTCAAAAGGACCATACCACAAAGCCTTAATCTTCTTACTAGGACCTTGTAGTCTTTCTTTGTTTAGTTCCAACCACTCGGTCTCCTACCTTAAATGTCATCTCAATTTTTTGTTAGTCATGCCGAGACTTGTACTTTTCATGTGACTTCTTCAATGTCTCATGTACTTGCAAATGGATCTACCTAATCTTCTCAATGAATTTTTCTTCCTTTAATGTCGCTTTTGTGGTAACTTCCCTTGCTCCTATTGTCCCTATACAACATCCAAAGGCAAAGGTGGCAAATATCCATAACAAATTTCAAAAGGGGACTTACCATTACCAATGGAAGTGTGGATTGCTCTGTTCTAAGAGTGCTAAATATAAATCAAATTTTAAACACAAGTCCTTGGATGCTTCTGATTGTAACCCCTCAAAAGTTGAACCATTGTCCTGTTCATTGCTTCTATATACCCATCCATCTAAGGACGGAAAGTTGTAGATCTCTTCAACTTGGTGTCCATCTTCTCCCAAAGTGTAGTCCAAAAGGCATCAGAAATCTAGTATCTCTATCTGTGATCTGTGATGATGCTCCTTGGTTCCCCAGAGTGCACCCAAATCTTTTCAAAGAACATGATTGCTACATCTTGTCCATAGATAGTCTTTTTACAAGGCATGAGAATGCACATCTTACTAAACATGTCCACTACCACAAATGGATAGTCATGCCCCCACTTGTTTCTTGGAAAACCACCCAGAAATCCATGGAGATGTTCTCCAGTGGTCTGGTAGGTACAGGTAAGGGATGGTATAAACCTTGCTTCCTATTATTGGGTTAGTTGGTACAGCAAAGTATGCATCCTCTAATAAACCAAGCTACATCTTCTTGCATTCTAGGCCAATACACATACCTCTGTAAGTTGGTGACTATTTTCCCAACACCAAATTGCCCTGCAACTTTGGACGTGTGAGCCTCTCTAATAAGTTGCAATCTTTCTCCTTTAGGAACATAGAGCTTATCCAACTTGTAGAGCAACCTATCCTAGAGATGGTAGTAAGCCTTATTATCACCTTCGTCTTCAGAAACTTGGCCTTCTAGTTGCTAAAATACCTCCTTGAAGTCCTCATCTCCGGTGTATTCCTCTTTATACTCATCATAGATGAAAGGCTCCATGTGCATAAGAGTACCCAAAGCTGTGATCTTGGATGTGGGTGGCCTTGAAAGCATGTCTGCCAGCTTATTAGTGTTATCCATCTTATATTTGATGCTAAAAATAAATTGTTGTAAAACCCCATCCACTTGTAGTGTCTTGTTTGTTGAAGCTTACTCTCGGGCTACAAATACTGCAATAGCTAGTGATCAATGTGCATGATGCTTTCCTTTCCCATCAAATAGTGCTTCCATTTCTTAATAACTTGTACCAGAGCATACAGATCCTTGACATATGTGGGGTAGTTCAAGACTCCACCGTGAAACATTTCAAAATGATAAAATGTTGGCTTAACTCCTTGCATCAAGATTGGTCCCATAGCATATCCACTAACATCTGTCTCCACTACCAAGGCATTCTGCAAATTGGGAAATGTCAAAACTGGTGCTTGACCTCCATGCTACTATGTTGTGGCACCTTCAACCAAGGCAGTGCACTAAGTTGCACAAAAAAGTGTTACTGCAACCAAACTTCATCATGTGTTGGTTGTCATGGCGCTAGACTACATGAATTGATTTTTAGTGCATCTTGCAACACAACCTTTTGACCTCCAAAGTCCATACTACTCTGTTGTGGCACCTGCAGTGGAGGCAATGCACTAAGTTGTGCAACAAAGTGTTAGCACAACCAAACAACACCATGCTTTGGTGGTCATAGTGCTAGACTACACGAATTGACTTTTATTGCATCTTGCGACACAATGTTGTTTACCACTCTAAAATTGTGCAAGGTTGTTCTCTCCTCCCACAAGATGTTCATGCCCTTGGCCAAATGACTCCCCATCCGATCAAGGAGGGGGCAACTTCAATCTTTCTTGCATGATGGAATTATAATAGTTCCATTTGATCCTCTTCAAGTACTTTCCAAGATATGCTCTCCACGTAGGATCCTATCTTTCTCAAAAGATGCATGAGAGTCTCGAGGGAGCAGTCCCACCTATTATATGGTATTCAATTTAACAAACCCTATTTACAATGCCATAAGAAGTACAAATAATCTAGTTAAGGGAAAACAAAAACCCTTCATCTCCTATTTGTTTATATTGCATATAGTACAATGTCTTAAAACAATACAGAATGATCCGAACAAAGATTTTGAATGGCTATTGGCACAGAGTAAAAAAAAACACTCAACAAATCACGCAATTCGGTGATGGAAGAGAGGCATGTGGTTGCAGATGTAGATGACGATGCTGGAGAGGTGCTTGATAGTGTGAAGAGCCTCACGCTAGAACAACCAACATACACTCCGCCAAATAATGTCGCAATGCCAATTCAAACATGAGAAAATTTTAACAGCTTCTTCAGTGCAAGTATGTTCCTTTTCTACAAGATCACACATCAAGGCCATATAGTTGGAGAATCGCTTAGGTTTCTTGCTTTGTCTCGTGGTTCCTTCTGGGGCACCATACTTCTCTGCATCTTGAATAAGTTATCTTGCCCAAGATGGCTTTCTCTTGTGAGAGATCGTCATATGGGGAGCTTCTTGAGATTCTATCATATCATGATCTTTTGGAATCTCATCATCAGGGGTAACTGTAACTTCCTTCTCGGGTTCTGCAACTCTAGGAGCTACAAGTTCTTCTTCATATACTTCTTCAAGCTGGCATTTCCTTGATCTTTTGAATGTTGCATCTTCATCAAAGGTTACATCTCTGTTGATCTCAATATGATGGTAACCTGGTATGTAGATTCTGAAGGCCTTAGAGACTTCACAGTATCCAACCTAGTTCTCTTTTCTTTGGAATGTGTACAAATACTGGACAACCAAATATTTTGAGATGGCTTACTTTTGGCTTCTTTCCAATGAACATTTCTTCAGGAGTTTTGAATCCAAGTGCACTATAGGATAATTTGTTTTGGACATATACTGTTGTTCTTGTTGCTTCAGCCTATAAGTGCATTGGAAGATCTTGATCGTGAATCATAATCTTTACTGCTTCCATAATCGCTCTATTATTTCTTTCTGCTACACCATTTTGTTGAGGATTATAGGGAGTGGTGAGCTCCCTCTTTCCCGGCATCTCTGCAAAAGCTTTCAAATTCATTTGAAGAGTACTCTCCTCCATTGTTAGACCTTAGTATCTTAATTTTCCTTTCAGAGAGGTTTTCTACCAAGGCTTTGAATTCCTTGAACTTTCCAAGTACTTCAACTTTTGACTTCAAGAAATAAACCCAAGTCTTACGAGAGTAATCATCAATAAATGATACATAGTATACATACCCGCTTAGAGAGATTGATGGCATTGGACCGCATACATCTGAGTGGATAAGCTCCAAGATTCCTTTTGCTTTGTTGCTCTTTGGAAAGGGATTCTTTATGTTCTTTCCTTATGCACATCCCTTGTGTTAGCACAAGAATTTGCAGCTAGAAGAGGCCTGCCTCTCCTAAAGGCAGCTCAAAAATCCTTTATAGGCAAAACAAAGAAGCTACACTTCTCCTCATCTCCTTCAACAACCAGCATTAAGGTCAGAAAGCCTTTTACAAGATCATCAGCTCTTAAAGAGGCTTTTGAAGAACAGTCCCTACCAAAATTCTCTATGCTACAGAAGAAGAAAGATAAGGGCCAAGGCATTGGAAAGCTTGTGTCCCTTTTGCAAAGATAAAGAATTGATGAAACACTAAATCTGCCACCTATGCAGGCTTCTAAGTGCTTGATTCTCAGAGTTTTGGGATTTTTTGTGAAGTGCTAACTCCCTCAGCAGTAAAATGCAGACATTCCGTAGCGCTTTGGCACTACGGAATAGTCTATTTTGGTATTTCGTTGGTATGCTACCTACAGCGCTGCCAAGTCACCTAAAGATAGTGGGTTTGATACTATGCAAAGTCACTACTTGCTCTGCACACGTTCAAGTTGGAGGTGCTGCGTTTTTTACAGCGCTACCTAAAATTTGCACACAGATGCACAGTGGCGCTACCGAAATCTGCTACCTAATATATGGCAAAGATGGAATTTGCACACAGACGCATCACGGGCGCTACCTAAATTCGCTACCTAAATTATGGCAGAAAACGAATTGGGCAGAGTTATTTTACCAGTTTTGAGTCATTAACTTGAAACTTGGATTATGATCAAATGGGAAGGAAGTTTTGAAAACTGGAGGAGGTTTTTGTTCATCACATACCATATAACAAAAACCTCTCTCAGTTTTTCAAAATGTGCTATGGTTAGAGAGTTATTTGACATAGAAGTGGTGCTACGGAACGTGTTGCTTAAACTCTATTTTAAGATTGTTGAACTGGCAATTTTGACCAGTTGACTTTTAGGAGGATTTCCGGGGGAAATAAGATGAATTTTAAAAATCCAAAGGACGTTATTGTCAATCACAGACCCAGGAACATTAACCTCTTTCATTTTTCACACAGGTGTCATGGATTGGGAGATTCGAAAGAATCCTTGAGCCCTATGTTTTCAGTTTTCGTGTTTTCCTGTTCGAGACATGTTTTTGTGACACCTGTTGCGGCCAGATGGAGATGAATTTAACAAAACTGAGAGAGGTTTTTCTTCATAACGAGCTTATCTACAAAAACCGTTCTCAGATTTTACACAGCTATTGTATTTTGAGAATTACAAGTGGCATTTTGAAGCCTAGTTTTCAGATTTTCACCTCCTGAAAAGCAGGAAATCAGTTAAAACATGTCATTCTTTGTTTGTAACTATTTCTATTTTGGGAAAGGGGTTGGAGTTCGAATTGGTGAGTTGGAAAGGACCTATGGTGCTATATATTTCATGGTACAAGAGTAGAGGAGGGTTCAGATGGTTGAGCAAGGCTCCCTTATACTGTAATATTTTGATGAAGTTACTGTGAACTGGCTATGTACTAGATTTAAGACATTTTGGTTAATAGAAATCGGCTTCTCTTTCAGCGTATTTGTTTTTGATGCTAAATGTTCATGCTTTGAATGCTTCACATGAATGGTTGTGGTGATATTATGATGGATGTTTGATCGTTATATTATCATGATGTTTATTTAGCCTCCTTATTTTCTGAACTCAAGAAGATCTTGTGTTAAGAATCTTTCTTCCTTAGGCTTTCTGTAGACCTGATATTTACAGCAGCCCCTACATTCCTCTCATTGAAGTCTTCCCTCTCTTCATACTCATTCTCAATTACTGATTGAAGTTAGCCAAGACCTTGATTGTTGGTGCATGCTAGCCCTATTTTCTGAGTTGGAACATTATTATTTTTACTCTTGTCCATTTGACCTTTTAAAAAACTCATTTACATTTACAAAACTTTTGATGTTACCAAGCTCACCTGATTACAGTCTAGGGTGACTTTTGGAGTGATAACACCTTGAATACACCTTCATGATCAGCCTTTAATTCTGATAAACCTGTAACTACCTTGCTTACATATGGTAAGGCTTTGTAGTTGATGTGAGCTAATCTTTTATGCCAAAAGTCACAAGGACTTTAAGTAGAGTGAGTTAAGGCTACATCTGAGTGACCTTTTAACTTGTACAACCCACCTTCTTTTGTTCCAATAACAACTGCATCTTCTATAGTTCTTCCTTTAGGCATGTTGTCGCACAATTTGTACTTTGATCAAAGGAAAGGTTAATGGAAAGCAAATTGGCATAACTGGAGGTTATCTTATCACTGTCACCTCAATAGGATGCCTTTTTCTATTTAGGGTTGATGGCCCAGGGGAGACGTCCCCGGTGACCTGGGGGTTTGAGAAGGCAAGGTTAAGATAATGTCCCCTCTCACAAGTCACACTGATCAGAAAGTCCGGGGGTCTTAACCAATGAAGTAGTGAAGTATCAAGGTGTACCTGCCCGAAACAAAGCAACAAGAAAATATATCTTTCGAAAGTACAACTTGTTGTTAGTACTTCATAAAACCACAGACTTTATCAATAAAAGCAAATGGTCGATATAATGGTGAAGCAAACAGAAATTTGTAGCAGCAATATTTATGAGACAATAGCTTCACAATAAGTGCCTTAAAATGGCTTCAAAGTGTTGAAATAATGTAACTGCAAAGTGTATTCTAATTATTATTGTGGAATTATTCATTAGATCAATCCCCTATTGTGAATTGATCATGTCGGCTATTGTAAAAGACCAAATCCCCTTTTGCGGATTGGTTAAAG
>SNQJ01S0062692.1:2690-13195 GCA_010110895.2 Picea sitchensis
TTGGAAATATGATGACTTGAAGACTTTCGACACAAAGGTAATTCAGCACAAGATCCCCTTGAACAAGGATACCAAACCATTTAGGCAGAAACTTAGATCTTTTAATCTTATGTTGTTGCCTACAATGGAAAGGGAAATCAAGAAACTATTGGATGCCCGCATTGTCATACCTCTCAGATACTCAGAATGGATTGCAAATCTTGTGGAGGTCAGAAAGAAGAATGGAAAGATCAGACTTTGCGTGGATTTCAGAAATTTGAATAAGTGCTCTAGGAAGGACAACTACCCGCTGCCCAAAATGGAACATATTTTGCAGAAGGTGTCAGGATCAAAGGTGATGTCTTTTATTGATGGGTTTTCCGGATACAACCAGATCGTTGTCCATCTGGACAATAGAGAAAAGACTGCCTTTACCACTCCATGGGGTACGTTTATGTATCAAAATATGCCTTCCGGATTGATGATTGCAGGAGCGACATTCCAAAGGGCGATGGACATTGCTTTCGTTGGGGAGAAAGACAAATTTGTCTTGATATATCTTGATGACATTACTGTTTTTTCGAACAGCCATGAACATCATTTGCAGCACTTGAAAAAGACATTCCTAAAATGTCGAAGGTATGGCATTTCTCTTAATCCTAAAAAATCAAATTTTGCACTTAAGGAAGGGAAATTACTCGGACATATTGTTTCAGCTAATGGGGTGAGGATTGACCCAAAAAGAGTAGAAGATATTAAAAGTTTGTCTCTTCCTAAATCAAAGAAGGACATTCAGTCTTTCCTTGGGACTATAAACTTTATCAGGAGGTTTATAGCAAACTTTGCAGAACTCACAAAGCAGATCACTTCTATGTTAAGAAAGAACTCTGAAGTAAAATGGACTGAAGAAACCAAACACTCATTCAATGCTATCAAGGAAGCCATTATGACATCCCCTGTTTTAAACAGCCCTGACTTCGCCAAGGAGTTTTATAGCTTTTCATTTGCTTCAAAAGATACAATTGCAGCAGTACTATTGCAGAGAAATGTCGATGATCAGGAGCAGCCAGTTGCCTTCTTCAATAAATTCTTGAGGGATGCAGAGGTGAAGTATGAATTATTGGAGAAACAAACATATGCACTCATCAAGTCATTAAAAGCTTTCAGAGTTTACATCCTTCAAGCCAAGGTCATAGCTTACATACCTTCCAGTTCAGTTAAAGATGTGCTTATACAACCCAACATAGATGGGAAAAGGAGTAAGTGGATAGCAAAGTTAATTGAATTTGATGTTGAAATTAAACCGGCAAAACTTGTGAAAGGTCAAGGCCTTGCCAAACTTCTTGCAGAAGAAAATTGTAAACTGCTTGAGACAAATCTGGTAAGTGTAAATGCAGATAATGTTCAGTCTTCAGAGGATAAAGGAAGTGAGGAAATTCAGGTCTCAGCTCACCTAGCTAATTGCAAATGGTACAGCCACATTATTCGTTTTCTGCAAACTTTATCAGTCCCTTCAGATTTGACAAAAACACAAGGAAGGGCTTTAAAGCTCAAAGCCATTAATTTCTACATCAATAGCAACTTATTGTTTTGGAAAAATCCAATAAGTTTATTATTGAGGTGCATAAACCAAGAGGAAGCAGCTAAGATCATGACTGAGTTCCATAATAGTGAATGTGGAGGACATCACTATTGGAAGACTACTGCACATAAAATCTTAAGAGTCGGTTATTACTGGCCATCCTTATTTTCAGATGTGTGTGAGTTTGTGAGAACATGTGACAAGTGCCAAAGGTTTGCAGGCAAACAACAACTAAAATCCCTTCCCCTCAGACCTATAGTGGTCACAGGTCCCTTCCAGCAATGGGGTCTGGACTTCATAGGTGAGATTCACCCGCCTTCTAGCAGTCAACACAGATGGATCCTTGTTGCCACCGATTATTTTACAAAGTGGATTGAGGCCATTCCTACCAAGAACGCCAATCACACTGTCATCATTAATTTTTTGCAAGAAAACATATTCTCCAGATTTGGCTACCCTGAGAGAATAGTCACTAATAACATTGTTGCATTCAAAGATAAACACTTGGTAAAACTATGTGAAGAGTTGGGAGTCCAGATAGTACATTCCACTGCTTACTATCCACAAGGAAATGGCTTAGCTGAGTCATCGAATAAGATTTTAGTCAGAATTATAAAGAAGTTGCTTGAACAAAATACCAGAGGCTGGGATTCCAAGCTAAAATTTGCTTTGTGGGCTGACAGGGTTACAAATAAAAAGTCAATTGGTACATCCCCCTTCAAGTTGGTATATGGTACTGAAGCCATATTTCATGTTCAACTTGCACTACCAGTTGCAAAGTTTTTACAAGAAATTGACTCTGAACCAAGTGATTTAACTCGAAGGATCCATAATCTGGTAGAGTTGCAACAAGATAGAGAGCAGCTTCTGGAAAAGACAGAATTACACCCAAGAAAAGATGAAGGAGATTTTCGACAATAAAGTCAAAACAAATATTTTCAAAACAGGGGAACTGGTCTTAAAATGGGATGCAACAAGGCAAGAGAAGGGGAAACACGGCAAATTTGATGCTCTTTGGGCAGGTCCTTTTGTCATAACATCAGTTCAACAAAACAATACCTTTGTTCTCCAAAATCTTGCAGGCGAAGAAGTAGCAGGTGGCCCTTTCAACGGGTGTTTTCTAAAGACCTATTTTTCATAAGGCTTTTCTTAAAGCCCTATTTTACTTGTACATATTCTTTTAAGTTTTTTTTTTGTTCTTATTACTTGAATAACTCCATGCCCAATGGTACTGAGCAAAACAATTTTTCAAATTTTCAAATTGTAATAAAGGCTACCTAGTCTAACTAGGTTCTTGGTGACCTCACAAGGAGGTATCCATCCCAGTTGGAGCCAAAATGTTAGCTCCCAAAATGAATCAGTCACTTGGTTTCATTTTGTAGGTGATAGCATGGTCATCTGTAGGTTTCTCTATTTGTTTTTAATTTCTTCTAGTGTCAAAACTTAGGTTTTAAATTCATGCCTTAGAAATAAGTTGATCCATAAAGGTTGTTTCTATAAAATTTCATGAAAAGATTTTCAACAGCTAACGCGTGTTGCAAGATTGATGTTAGCTGGTGAAAGCGGCGAGTTTCAACGGTTAAGGAGTACTTTCCCGCAGACAGTTAGCTGGTGAAAGCACGAAACACGTATTTTTCTTCCACGATTTCAGAAATTAAAAAGATGACATGTTCAACACATGTCACGTAATTATTATGAGGCGCTGGTGGAAGCGAATGATGATGATGATTTTGTTATGCACGTCTAAATCGGATATTATGGCGGATCGTGTTCGTGAATGCATGCTTCAACAATGATGGCGTTGCAGATGACAAATTCACATTCATCATCACAGGTAAAGGAGCAGTACTACTCAGCCGGTGACATCAAATCGGCACTTCATATTTTGAACATGCACCGTTCACATGCAATATGTTATGGTTCCATATTTGAATTGGCAACACCGAGAGTTTTCACCAGCGCCAAACCTTGGCTCAGTCAGGAAACTACTGTGACATTGTTTGCAAATTGTCCGAGGTTCGAGTTACAGATAGCAAGGAAACGAAGTGGTTTATTATTGAGGAAAGATTGGACAACCTATCTTTCTTACAGTCACATCCAGATGTGAAAAAACGTTTCTCAGATGCAGGCTGCATGGGTTATGTTGAAAGGTTACAAAATGGTCGCCACCAAACAACAACTGAAGCATTTGCTAAATCATATGATGGAAACAGAGCTAGTGTGGGTTCTGTAGAAATGATAGTCGATGAAGCCGCCATTTCCACAGCAACCAGCTTACCTAGATCAGGCCAGAGCTGGTTTAAGACAACAGTAACCAAGAATTTGAATTTCAGAGCATACCTTAAGGAAGAATTCAGAGATATCACCTGGAAGAAAAGCATGCCAGTTTCTCATCTGGAGGACGAATGGCAGGACCTGTTCAAAGGCATTCAACTCTATATAACCTCAGAAGGCAGGTATGATAAGCTGATGCTATATCATTTCAAACTCTTAGATCATTTCACAGGGAAGACTCTCCTAAATTTACCTTTCTTCTTTCACAAAAGCCTAACCAAAGTATGTAAAAAGATTAGGGCTGAACCTCTAAGTATGAAAAACACTCTTTGTCATTTTGGCTTGATCAAATTGATAATCCTAGAAGAACTAAGACAAAGAGGAAGGACTTGGCAACATTTTATTTTTGGGGAAGGTTTTGAGACCCAAACTCAGCCCATGAATGAGCAGAAGAAAGTTGGGAAAAAGCAATTAACTCCTCAGAGCAGCTCAAGGAGGAGGAGAACTCTTCCAGGACCACCAGAGGATAGGATTTCCGGCATAAAGTCTCAAAGAGCAAAGAAAAAATTGGATTTTGAAACCAATTCAGAGCAGCCTACAGTAAAGAAGACAAATATTCTCAATCTACCATACACAGACTCGAAAACAGAGCCAGAGCAAGAAGATGAAAGTCCAACCATTAAAAGCCCTGAACACTCCATGGAAATTGCACAAGACTGTGAGACTTTTACTCCCATTGATGAAGGTGAAACATCAAAGAGCAAAAAGTCAAAGAAATCACAAAAAATTAAGCAACTGAAAGAGGTGATTGCTCAACAGGAGGTTTTGGAAAGAGTAATGAAGGCAAGATACAAATCCCTGTCTGACAATTTCGCAGAGACAAATGCAGTATTTGAGAAGTTGGCTCGTGAGAGTGTCAAATACAAAAAGAGAAAGAAGAAAATCACCAAGGACTATAACAGTTTATGGTGGTTAGCAAAACGCCTTAAGAGGAAAATTAAGAAATTGAAGCAGAAGCATAAGTCACATCCAGATCTACAGGTACTGGCCCAGGTTGCTGTGAATATGCAGGGAGATAAATCAAAGACACACTAAGTTTTTGGTAAAACAACAGTTTTGGAGGTGGAAGGTTCCTTTTTGGCCAAGACAGAACTTTCACTAGCGCAAAGGGTAAATTTACAACCAGTTAGCTAGTGAAAGGCAGAACTTTCACCATCTAACCAGCAGATCATAAGGTGAATTAGCTGGTGAAAGCACAAAAAGAAATTTTTGAAAGCTAAGCTAGAGTAAGGCAATTTTCAAGTATTTAAAAGGGGTTTGGGAGCATCAAAGGATTAACCACTTAATCAAGAAACACTCAGCAGCAGAGATTCGTGGAGATTTTGAAGACCAAATGCTAAATTGGTCAACTAAAGTTTCGATTATGGTTAATTAAAGGAGTCCAGCTATAGAAAATATGTGCCTTTACCTTTCCACGACATAACAGAGTCCTAAAGCTGATGAAGTACAGATGTCAAGATTTGACATAGAAGACAGTTCAAGTTCTAGGAACTATTCTTTGTTTATCAATTACATTTAGTTAGTTTTATTTTCTATTTTTAGATACAGATTCAAGTTTTCAGGATCTTAAAAACTGATTGTAAAAGGCTATAAATGCCTATCTTTTCTAAGAGATAAGGGTTCAAACTGGGAATACATTTTGGATATTGTATAGACTCTTATTGGATAATAGAATTACAATCTCCTTTTGCTTTCAATATCAGAATTGCTCATACATCTTGTTTCTGTACTTTATTTCAGTTTATCTTAGCTTTTAAAGACTGACATCTCTTTATTAAGCTCATAAACTTGAAGTGAAGGATTTCTTACTACCTTGTATTAAGCCCTACACCTAGTTGTATTTGGAAATCAAGATTAGTATTCTTCATCCCCTTTTTTAAAAATATATGGTCTCATTATTGTTTTCTAAAAGCATTGTTTCATTTGAATGTATGATTAGTTGTTTATTACATTAATCATTGAGTGATCCCATTGTTCCAAGCATACCTACATATCATATTCTTAAGTTACCAAGCACCTTTGATCTACAACCACAAAGGGTTTCTTGGAGTGATAACAGGATGATCTATTCACTGATAAATTTTATGTTGAAATATTGTTGAGGCCTTTAGTCCTAGACAACATTGTGAACTAGAGAGTTTTCAATGAAGATCATCACATATTGTAGAGATTTTAACTATTGAAGGCACATTCAAAGATGTAATCATTGATGAAAAAAGCATGAGAATTCTTCAAATGATTGCAAAGATAGCTTTCTTAACCTAAAGGACAACAAGATCCCAAAGGATCTTGTAACATTGAGAAGTTGTTCGACTTACAAGATTGTTTTAAGAAAGATACTAATGTTCAAATGAACAACTCATCATTGCAGTATGAGATTATTAATCATGGGATTGAAAAGGACCCCAAGGCCATTAATCTTAGTTATTATTGTATCAATACTAAAGGGTACGAACACATAAGGTTGTTAAAGTAATATCGTGATATGTTTGCTTAGACATATCACGATTTAAAGGTTTACTATACAAGAATCATTCAACATGTAATACCCATGAAGCTTGATACAAAACCCTTTTAGCATAACTTAGAAATATTTACCCTCTGCTTTAACTATTAACCCAAAAGGAGTAAAAACAAATATTGGATGAAAAGTTGTATTCCCTCTCCACCATTCTTCTTGCATCACAAATCTTGTCGTGGTTAGAAAGTACAGTGGCGAAAGAAGACTGTGTGTCAACTTTAGGAACATGAAGAGGGCATTGTTAAAGGACAATTGTAATGTGCCTTCCATGGAGTATATCTTGTAGCTAGTGACCAATTTTGAGGTCTTATCACTCTTAGATGGATTCTTTGGTCATAATTAAATTATAGTTTCAGATAAAGATAAGCTTCAAACTACATTCAAAACCAAGTGGGGAACATATTCCTACAAAATAATGTTGTTTAGATTAATGAATATAGGTGATACTTTCAGTGGGAAAAAGACACTACATTTAAAGGAATCGTTAACAAGTGTATCCATTTACATGGATGATACCACAATATTTTTGAAGAAACCTTTCCACCACTTACACATTTGAAGAAAATATTTGAGAGATGCAAGAAGTATGGAATCTCTTTGGATCCTAAGAAAATTTTCTTTTCAATAATTGAAAGAATTTTTTTATAACATGTTATCTCAAAGGAGGGTATACTAGTGGATTTCAAACAAACAAAAGCTATAATGTAGATTGCCACTACACAACAAGAAGGAAATGCAATCATTCTTTGGAAAAATCAACTTCTTGAGGTAATTCATCTTTGATTTCATAGAAATTATCAAGCTCTTACAAAACAAGATTAAGAAATATGCAATTTTCTAATGGACTGAGGTTGAGATACTGGCTTTCAAAAATATTTAGGTAGTTATTGTTGTTGCTCCAGCTCTAAGTAGTCCAAATTATGAAAAGGATTTTTACATTTATACCTTTGCATCATATCATTCGTTAGTTGCTGTGCTCATCAAGAAATATGAAGAAGGAATTGAGTTCCTAATTTCATTCATGGGCATTAGGCTATAAGGGGTTGAGTTGGATTACCCAGTTGTTGAAAAATAAGAATATTTTATGGTTAAAATCACAAAATGATTCATTTTGAAAACTCATGCGGAAGTCATTGTTTTGCATTGAGCTATAAGATCATTATTCATCCATAAATTGCTTGGTGAAAAGTGTGCCAATTAGATAACCACTATACATGTGTATGAATTGGATATTAAACCCTCCACCATAGTTAGAGGACAACAATAATGAAAGTTAGTAGTTTAAGCACAAGATCAAGCTAGCTAAGCAGGTTGGGAGAATGAAGCCACCTTTACATAGATAACATTATTTTTGTACCTGTAAATACAGATTCATGGTATTGCGAGTTGAAATATTATTTGCTACGTGAATATAATCATGGTCATTTAGATGCCAAAAGTAAAAGATAATTAAAACTAAAATCCACTCAGAATAATCTCATTAATGGTATTGTCTTTGAGAATAGTTATGATGATGTGCTAATTAGATGTTTAGAGAAATCAGATGTTGATAGAGTCCTAAATGATTTGGATGATGGGCCAACAGACATACATTTCTCAAAGTACAAAATTGTACATAAATTATCAATGATTGGGTAGTATTATCCAACATTGTTTAAGGATGTGCATACACATGTTTAAGAGAGTTACATTTTCTAAATATGTGCAAGGAAAGAGAAGAAAGATGCAGTGCTTCTATAGCATGTTACCATTGACAAACATTTTTTGCAATAGACCTTGATCTGATAGGAGAAATCAACCTGAATTCCTCCAAAAGACACATCTAAATGTCAACAACTACTAATTAATTTAATCAATGGTCAAAATCCATCCATTTAACTAATATGAACTATATGGTCTGGAAAACGAATCATTACTAAGTTCAATGTGCCCTATGTTTTAATATTTAATAATGTGTCATATTTCACATTCTCTGATATCATTGATGTTGCATCATAGAAGGGGATTATTTTGTATTACTCATCTAACTACTAACCCTGGGGGAATGGTGTTGTAGAGTCCAGATATAAGAAATTGATCAAGATTGTAATGAAGATGGTCAATCACCACCACCATTGTCACAATGCATTATTTATTGGTTTACAAAAAAGAAGCAATATCACCTTAGAATATATTTTTACCTTCTTTGTAGTTCTCTTAGGTAGTGAAAAGTAACAGTTCTTTAGCCATCCAAAATAGAATTTATAATTTTCTGAAATTGGAAGAAGAGAGGGACAAACCAAGGCAGAAAGTTGTTTCCCATAAGAATCTTGTTAAGCATTGGTTTGAGAAGCATGCATAAAATGATAAGAACTTTTGATTCGACAATATTGTCCTCAAGTTGACTAAGGGTAGCAAATCTAAAAGGGAAACATACAAAATTCTAGCAATTGTGTTTGGGACCATATCAAGTTGCATAAAATCTTGGCCCTAGAACTCATTGTCTTTAAGCCATGGAGGGAATCAAATTCCCCCTTCCTAAAAAAAACAATTTATGAAGTGATATTTTAGTTAGCCTACCACGAGGCTGACTTGCTTGTGCATATTAGGATTTCATTATTGTCATAGATTAATGTTTGTTTTGATGTGATTTTTATTCATTCACTTTGATGCTTCGTTTTGCAAGTAGTTTATTTTCATTATTTGATTTAGTTGTGAGTTTGTTTCACATTTTCCATATTTCATGTTTTCTTATATTAGTTTATTGATTTCACATCTTAGTTTCAAGATTTTGTAGAATACATTGTCTTTGTCTTGAAAAGATTCAAGATAGCTTGTTATTGACTATGAGCTTAAAGAAAGGTGAACTTAATTTTCGATCATTGATGGCAATGGAAAGTAATAGTTAGTGGATGGGCATGAAGCTCTTCAAGTAACCATCCCCTTGAATTTCTCATTCGATCACTATATCACCCCCACCCTGGTCAATATCCCTTGTAGCATAAACGGAAAAAGAGGTCCATTGCTTTCCATAATGAACACTTAATTGGTAGTGAGTCTTGGTTTGGTAATCACACAATAAGAAAAACAAGAAAACTCTTAGATCCCAGTTGAGTGAGCACCTTATATGCAGGGCTATTTCTATTTCAAGATCCCAAGTCTAGTTTACCAAGTTAACCAACATATTCACTACATCCATCACAAGTGGATCCTACAAGAGCCATTCCATAAACACCTTTTATTTGTCTAGTTGGAGTTTCACTAATCATTTCTCTAAGAACCCTGAGTTGACCTCTAGACCACATGATTGATATCTTCCGATTTGAGAAGAATAAAAAATTACATGCTATGACCTCATAAACAGTTGATGTTACTACTACAACTATTATATATACTAATTTTCATTAATCTACTTTCATGTTCAATGTGGATTTGTTTAATCTATCACCACTTGATCCTTCCTATATATTTTAATATCTAGCTCTCGATCTGGCTCAAATGACTTGATTAACAAGAGAATTTCGCTAAAGAAACCCATTCACACATGCTAAATGAATAGATTGTGTGAAAGGTGAAGACCATAAACCTAAGGACAAAAAAAAGAGATAATTTGAATAACTAAGCATGGCTAATATTAGATCATTCCCAATAATAGGAAATAAACCCCATCTACCTTGTAAAGTGTTGCTTCTTTCGCCACCTGTGAATTGCTAAGGAATATATTAAAAAGACAAGACACGGAAAATAAGTTAAGATATTGTGAGGTGGTGTAGGAAATCTCCATTGGGGCTACAGACGTCTTGTTGGAAATGAAATAAGTTTTTTTATGCCATGGTGAATCCATTTGGGCTATGGACTCTCACATAAAATGGAGCAACATCTATGGTATACTTTATTCCATGCATGTGGAAAAAATTTGCACCCCATATCTAAATAGGCCTTGAGATCATGATTGTTATATCAATCATTGTTTCATGATAGAGTTAATAAATTTCATCAACTTTCTTCTTCAACATAGGTGTTTAATTTTTCAATCCAGTTTATGAGAATGATCATCAGTTCCCTTGCAAGGAAATTATTTGGTGAATCTGTTTATTTTTCATTGCTTTG
>SNQJ01S0062692.1:17927-41321 GCA_010110895.2 Picea sitchensis
AAGGGTTCAAACTGGGAATACATTTTGGCTACTGTATAGACTCTTATTGGATAATAGAATTACAGTCTCCTTTTGCTTTCAATATCAGAATTGCTCATGCATCTTGTTTCTGTACTTTATTTCAGTTTATCTTAGCTTTTAAAGCCTGTCATCTCTTTATTAAGCTCATAAACTTGAAGTGAAGGATTTCTTACTACCTTGTATTAAGACCTACACCTAGTTGTATTTGGCAATCAAGATTAGTATTCTTCATNAAACTTGAAGTGAAGGATTTCTTACTACCTTGTATTAAGCCCTACACCTAGTTGTATTTGGAAATCAAGATTAGTATTCTTCATCCCCTTTTAAAAAAAATATCTGGTCTGATTATTGTTTTCTAAAAGCACTGTTTCATTTGAATGTATGATGACTTGTCTACTACATTAATCATTGAGTGATCCCATTGTTCCAAGCATACCTACATATCATATTCTTAAGTTACCAAGCACCTTTGATCTACAACCACAAAGGGTTTCTTGGAGTGATAACAAATTGGCGCCGCTGTCGGGGAAAACAAAATTTAAGCTCTGCTTTCCTGGGATACGACACAGAGCTGATCTTTGATGATAAACATAGATTAGACATTTTATTGGTTGTAACTATCTATCTGGCGACTCCACAAGTTCATCCTGGCTCCTAAGAGGATCAATACTAGGGAAAATCCACAAGAATCACCTGTCACACCAGTGCCCAATCCAGAACTAATTCTCAGAAGAGGAAAAACAATTCAGGGTCAAGCTTCAAAATCAGATACAGAAGGTAATCCTCTCTTTAGTTCTGGAAAATCTACTACAAAAAAATTTGAATTGTTTTCCAAGAGTGCTGATGAAAAGACAATTGTAATTATTGTAGAAGAACAATGTCCTTTTTATCAACAAGAAAATAACAATGATGATGAATTGACAGATTCAAAATTGGTTGAAAAAGCATCTAAGACTTTAGAAAGAAATCATAGTTCTTCCTCTCTTGAGTCTTTTCATTCACAGCAGAAAGAAGATCATTTAAACATCTATACTAGCCTCCTTGCTGTTGAACATCTTCTTCAAGAGCTGTCTGCTAAAGGTGAAGAAAACTTAGCTGAACAACTTGCAAATTTTTACAGAGCCTCATATCAGACCTCTTTCCCATTAGAAGATTCACCTCCTTCACAGTCCCCCAGTGTTGAGGAATCAAAGAATAAACTATCACCTCTCTCACCCCTGATCATTATGGCTACACCACCTCCTTTGACTAAGATGCAAAAAATCCTAGCTGCTAGGTATGCACCACTTATATTGCCAAACCCAGTATCAACTATGCCGACAGGAGACTATCAGAAGTATATGCCCAAATTCATAGGTGAGGGCGATGTGTCTACTAAAGAACATATTGAGGTTTTCTACAGTTATGCTGAAAACCTTAATATTGAGGAGGAAGATGTTTGGACACGAGTTTTTGTCCAAAGCTTAGATGGCCATGCTAGGAAATGGTTCAAAGAACTCCCTGCTGGTTCCATAGCTGGGATTGAGCAATTGGATGATACCTTCTTGAAACAATGGGGTGATAGAAGATATTTTCTATACTATATCATAGGATTTGGAAATCTAAGGAAACAAAATGGTGAGTCAGTCTCTGATTTCACTAAAAGGTTTAACCGGATGTATAGTAAAATACCAACAGAGATAAAACCTTCAGATGCTTATGCAAAAATCACATATTCTGATTATTTTGACTCAGAGTTCTGTTTATTGTTGAGAGAAAGGAGGTCACCTACACTATCTTTGATGCAAGATGCTACCCTTGAGGTGGAATCAAATATTTTGGCTGCTCAAAAGCTAAAGGGAAACTCTGATAGGAGAAGGCCAAGAAATGAAGCTTCTTCTTCATCAAGTGCTAACCCAAAGTTAGATAAAATGGCTAAGATGTTAGAGTCTCTAACCTCTGAGATATCTAAGCTCAAAATTGAAAATAAGCAGCCTGTAAAGGAAAGGGGCACTTATGATTATGCAGGTAGAAACCCAAATCAAAATCCTAACAACTTCAGAAGAAATAATCAACCAACGCAGATTTTGCAAAGAGAAAGGAATCCTACTGAGGATCAAAGAATAAAGGCTCCTCTTCAGAATGCCGTGATGGATGAAGATGAAGGTGATTATCAAGAATATGGAGAAGATAATATTCACTGTGTTGGAGAAGAAACAGGGAAATCTTATTTGACACAACACGACTATGAAGAGGCATTGATGACTGAACAGACAGAGGATAATTCTGTTGATGATGTCATTTTTTCAACGGAAGAAAAGAATAGATATAATCTCCGATCTAAGTTTGATACTGCCCAACAGAACACACTAGCCTCTCCCAAAAAGAGCACAACTCCTGTTAATAAAAAAGACCAGACATCAGAGAATCAACAAACAGATCCTTCAAAAGCAAAAGCATCAGCTCCTCCTAAGAAGATTGTTGTCCCTGTCAAGCAACAAATTCAGAAAAGTCAGACCCCTGTTGAACAACAAAGTATTCAGAAAGCTCCTTTAAATGAGGTAAAAGTCTTTGATAAAGTCTCCTATTCTTTTAATTTCGAGGCTGAAATACATAAAATTAAAATTCCCATTCCTCTGGTTGAGTTAATGAAAAATGAAACATTCAAGAAATATATCCTCAAAACTCTGGATCCCAAATCTATATCCCCTTCTGCTAATATTCTCAATATATATGATGAAAAGCCAACCATTACTCTCGGCCAAATGATAGAAGATAGAGATGAAAGTTGTCCTCCTTTTTACATCTCTCTGAATATTCATGAGAAAACACTACATAACTGTTTGTTGGACTCCGATGCTTCTCACAACTTAATGCCAAAGGCGGTCATGGATGAGCTTGGGCTAGAGATCACTAAGTCTTACCACGATCTTTTCTCTTTTGACTCTCGGAAAGTCAAATGTATCGGAATGATCAAGGACTTGGCTGTAACTTTAACCCATGCATCCATGAAAACTATGGTTATGGATATAGTAGTGGAAGACATCCCACCTAAATTTGGATGTTTGTTATCAAGATCGTGGATGAAGAGGCTAGGTGGCACTCTTCAAATGGATCTCTCCTATGCTACTATCCCTATTTTTGGAGGGGTAAATAGAAGGTTATACAGGGAATCACAGCTGGCATATGTAATCAATGACGAACAAAATCCATCCAACCATCCTATCTATTCTGTCGACACATGTATGGGATCTTGCATTTTACAAATTGATGATTCATTACCAGATGCATTGTTACTTAGAAAGCCTGCAGTTCAGTCCACATAAGCAACAAAGGATAGTCTTTGGACCATGTTCTTTGATGGTGCTTGTACCAAAGAATCAACAGAAGCAGGGGTGGTATTGATTTCTCCTTCAAAGAAAACTTCTCATTTGTCCTTTAAGCTTGATTTTAAAGTGACTAACAATATTGCAGAGTATGAGGCACTGCTCCTGGGGTTAAATGCAACCAAATAGATGGAGATTAAAAGATTACATGTATTCAAAGATGTAGATTTAATCATTCAACAAGTAAATGAGTCCTTTCAAGCAAAACATGTCAGACTGAAAGCATATAGAGATGAAGTTTTGTGGGCAATTCATACTTTTACAGATTTCAAAATTTCATATGTCCCCAGAGCAATGAATGAATTGGCTGATTCATTAGCTGTGTCGGCCTGTGCTTTTATACCTCCTCTACCTCATAAATTGAATTATGAAATTCAAGTTAAGTATAGGCGATCCCTCCCTGACAATGTAAAATTCTAAAAGGTTTTCGAAGACGATGCTGAACTCACTAGATTTATTGCAGTAATAGATGAGTTTGCAGATTTGCAAATTGATCAAGAGAATGAACATGACGATGAAGCTGAGAAGCCAAAATTCAGAAGCAAAATTACAGCACATGAAATAGTACAACTGTCCACCAACAAAATTCCTAAAGGTTTGGTCCCTTTAGAAAATCTTTTTGATAACAATGATGTAGCTGCCAAATTGGAAAAGGGGCAAAAAGATTCAGATGTTTTGCAGTATAATGTAGCCAGTGAATAGGATCCTAAATATGTCAACTTAGCTTCACATTTGACTGAAAAACAAAAGGCTGATTATGGTGAATTGTTAAAGGAGTTTGCTGAAATCTTTGCTTGGCAATATGATGACTTGAAGACTTTTGACACAGAGGTAATTCAGCGCAAGATCCCCTTGAACAAAGATACCAAACCATTTAGGCAGAAACTTAGATCTTTTAATCCTATGTTGCTGCTTACAATGGAAAGGGAAATCAAGAAACTATTGGATGCTCGCATTATCATACCTCTCAGATACTTAGAATGGATTGAAAATCTTGTGCCAGTTAGAAAGAAGAATGGAGAGATCAGACTCTGCGTGGATTTCATAAATTTGAATAAGTGCTCTAGGAAGGACAACTACCCGCTGCCCAAAATGGAACATATTTTGCAGAAGGTGTCATGATCAAATGTGATGTCTTTTATTGATGGGTTTTCCGGATAAAACCAGATCACTGTCCATCCGGACGATAGAGAAAAGACTGCCTTTACCACTCCATGGGGTACATTTATGTACGAAAAGATGCCTTTTGGATTGATGAATGCAGGAGCGACATTCCAAAGGGCGATGGACATTGCTTTCGTTGGGGAGAAAGACAAATTTGTCTTGATATATCTTGATGACATTACTATTTTTTTGAACAGCCATGAACATCATTTGCAACACTTGAAAAAGACATTCCTAAAATGTCGAAGGTATGGCATTTCTCTTAATCCTAGAAAATCAAAATTTTCACTTAAGGAAGGGAAATTACTTGGACATATTGTTTCAGCTAATGGGGTGAGGATCGACCCAAAAATAGTAGAATCTATTAAAATTTTGTCTCTTCCTAGATCAAAGAAGGACATTCAATCTTTCCTTGGGACTATAAACTTTATCAGGAGGTTTATAGCAAACTTTGCAGAACTCACAAAGCATATCACTTCTATTTTAAGAAAGAACTCCGAAGTAAAATGGACTGAAGAAGCCAAACACTCATTCAATGCTATCAAGGAAGCCATTATGACAACCCCTGTTTTAATCAGCCCCGACTTCGCCAAGGAGTTTTATATCTTTTCATTTTCTTCAAAATATACAATTGCAACAATACTATTGCAGAGAAATGCCGATGATCAGGAGTAGCCAGTTTCCTTCTTCAGTAAAGTCTTGAGGGATGCAGAGGTGAAGTATGAATTATTGGAGAAACAAGAATATGCACTCATCAAGTCATTAGAATCTTTCAGAGTTTACATCCTTCAAGCCAAGGTAATCGGTTACGTACCTTCCAGTTCAGTTAAAGATGTGCTTATACAACCCGACATAGATGGGAAAAGGAGTAAGTGGATAGCAAAACTAATTGAATTTGATGTTGAAATTAAACCGACAAAACTTGTGAAAGGTCAAGGCCTTGCCAAACTTCTTGTAGAAGGAAATTGTAAACTGCTTGAGATAAATTTGGTAAGTGTAAATGCAGATAATGTTCAGTCTTCAGAGGATAAAGGAAGTGAGGAAATGTAGGTCTCAACTCACCTAGCTAATTGCAAATGGTACAACCATATTATTCATTTTCTGCAAACTTTATCAGTCCCTTCAGATTTGACAAAAACACAAGGAAGGGCTTTAAATCTCAAAGCCATGAATTTCTGTATCAATAGAAACTTATTGTTCTGGAAAAATCCAATAGGTTTATTATTGAGGTGCATAAACCAAGAGGAAGCAGCTAAGATCATGACCGAGTTCCATAATAGTGAATGCGAAGGACATCACTATTGGAAGACTACCACACATAAAATCTTAAGAGCTGGTTATTACTGGCCATCCTTATTTTTAGATGTGTGTGAGTTTGTGAGAACATGTGACAAGTGCCAAAGGTTTGCAGGCAAACAACAACTAAAATCCCTTCCCCTCAGACCTATAGTGGTCACAGGTCCCTTCCAACAATGGGGTATGGACTTCATAGGTGAGATTCACCCGCCTTCTAGCAGTCAGCATAGATGGATCCTTGTTTCCACCAATTGTTTTACAAAGTGGATTGAGGCCATTCCTACCAGGAACGCCAATCACACAGTCATCATTAATTTTCTGCAAGAAAACATATTCGCCAGATTTGGTTGCCCTAAGAGAATAGTCATTGATAACGCTGCTGCATTCAAAGATAAAAGCTTGGTAAAACTATGTGAAGAGCTGGGAGTTCAGCTAGTACATTCCACTGCTTACTATCCACAAGGAAATGGCTTAGCTGAGTCATCGAATAAGAGTTTAGTCAGAATTATAAAGGAGCTGCTTGAACAAAATACCAGAGGCTGGGATTCCAAGCTAAAATTTTCTTTGTGGGATGACAGGGTTACAAATAAAAAGTCAATTGGTACATCCCCCTTCAAGTTGGAATATGGTACTGAAGCCATATTTCCTGTTCAACTTGCACTGCTAGTTGCAAAGTTTTTACAAGAAACTAACTCTGAACGAAGTGATTTAACTTGAAGGATCCATAATCTGGTAGAGTTGCAGCAAGTTAGAGAGCAACTTCCGGAAAAGAAAAAATTACACCAAGAAAAGATGAAGGAGATTTTCGATAAGAAAGTCAAAACAAATATTTTCAAAACAGGGGAATTGGTCTTAAAATGGGATGCAACAAGGAAAGAGAAGGGGAAACACGACAAATTTGATGCTCTCTGGGTAGGTCCTTTTGTCATAACAACAGTTCAACAGAACAATACCTTTGTTCTCCAAAATCTTGCAGGCGAAGAAGTAGCAGGTGGCCCTTTCAACGGGCGTTTTCTAAAGACCTATTTTTCACAAGGCTTTTCTTAAAGCCCTGTTTTACTTGTACATGTTCTTTTTAGTTCTGTTTTTGTTCTTATTACTTGAATAACTCCATGCCCAATGGTACTGAGCAAAACAATTTTTCAAATTTTCAAATTTTAATAAAGGCTACTGAGTCTAACTAGGTTCTTGGTGACCTCACAGGGAGGTATCCATCCCAGTTGGAGCCAAATGTTAGCTCCAAAAATGAATCAATCACTTGGTTTCATTTTGTAGGTGATAGCATGGTCATCTGTAGGTTTCTCTATTTGTTTTTAATTTCTTCTAGTGTCAAAACTTAGGTTTTAAATTCAAACCTTAGAAATAAATTGATCCATAAAGGTTGTTTCTATAAAATTTCGTGAAAATATTTTCAACAACTAATACGTGTTGCAAGGTTGATGTTAGCTGGTGAAAGCGATGAGTTTCAACGGTTAAGGAGTACTTTCCCATAGACAGTTAACTGGTGAAAGCACGAAACACGTGTTTTTTTTCCACGATTTCATAAATTAAAAAGATGACATGTTCGACACACGTCACATAATTATTATGAGGCGCTGGTGGAAGCGGATGATGATGAGGATTCTGTTATGCACGTCTAAATTGGATATTATGGTGAATCGTGTTCGTGAATTCATGCTTCAACAATGATGGCGTTGGAGATGACGAATTCACATTCATCATCACAGGTAAAGGAGCAGTACTACTCAGCCGACGACATCAAATCGACACTTCATATTTTGAACACGCACCGTTCACATGCAATATGTTATGGTTCCATATTTGAATTGGCAACACCGAGAGTTTTCACCAGCGCCAAACCTTGGCTCAATCAGAAAACTACCGTGACATTGTTTACAAATTGTCCGAGGTTCGAGTTACAGATGGCAAGGAAACGAAGTGGTTTATTACTAAGGAAAGAATTGGACAACCTTTCCTTCTTACAGTCACATCCAGATGTGAAAAAACATTTCTCAGACGCAGGCTGCATGGGTTATGTTGAAAGGTTACAAAATTGTGTCCACCAAACAACATCCAAAGCATTTGCTAAATCATATGATGGAAACAGAGCTAGTGTGGGTTCTGTAGAAATGATAGTCGATGAAGCCGCCATTGCCACAACAACCAACTTACCTAGATCAAGCCAGAGATGGTTTAAGACAAGAGTAACCAAGAATTTGAATTTCAGAGCATACCTTAAGGCATAATTTAGAGATATCACCTGGAAGAAAAGCATGCCAGTTTCTCATCTGGAGGATGAATGGCATGACCTGTTCAAAGGAATTAAACTCTATTATAACCTCAAAAGGCAGGTATGATAAGATGATGCTATATCATTTCAAACTCTTAGATCATTTCACAGAGAAGACTCTCCTAAATTTACCTTTCTTCTTTCACAAAAGCCTAACCAAAGTATGTAAAAAGATTAGGGCTGAACCTCTAAGTATGAAAAACACTCTTTGTCATTTTGGCTTGATCAAATTGATAATCCTAGAAGAACTAAGACAAAGAGGAAGGACTTGGCAACATTTTCTTTTTTGGGAAGGCTTTGAGACCCAAACTCAGCCCATGAATGAGCTGAAGAAAGCTGGGAAAAAGCAATTAACTCCTTAGAGCAACTTAAGGAAGAGGAGAGCTCTTCCAGGACCACCAGAGGATAGGATTTACGGCATAAAGTCTCAAAGAGCAAAGAAAAAATTAGATTTTGAAACCAATTCAGAGCAACCTACAGTAAAGAATACAAATATTCTCAATCTACCATACATAGACTCGGAAACAGAGCTAGAGCAAGAAGATGAAAGCCCAACCATTAAAATCCTTGAACATTCCATGGAAATTGCACAAGACTGTGAGACTTTTACTCCCATTGATGAAGGTGAAACATTAAAGAGAAAAAAGTCAAAGAAATCACAAAAAATTAAGCATCTGAAAGAGGTGATTGCTCAACAGGAGGTTTTGGAAAGAGTAATCAAGGCAAGATACAAATCCCTGTCTAACAATTTCGTAGAGACAAATGCAACATTTGAGAAGTTGGCTCGTGAGAGTGTCAAAGACAAAAAGAGAAAGAAGAAAATCACCAAGGACTATAACAGTTTATGGTGGTTAGAAAAACGCCTTAAGAGGAAAATTAAGAAATTGAAGCAGAAGCATAAGTCACATCCAGATCTAGAGGTACTGGCCCAGGTTGCCGTGAATATGCAGGGAGATAAATCAAAGACACACTAAGTTTTTGGTAAAACAACAGTTTTGGAGGTGGAAGGTTCCTTTTTGGCCAAGACAGAACTTTCACCAGCGCAAAGGGTAAATTTACAACCAGTTAGTTGGTGAAAGGCAGAACTTTCACCAGCTAACCAACAAATCATAAGGTGAATTAGCTGGTGAAAGCACAAAAAGAAAATTTTGAAAGCTAAGCTGGAGAAAGGCAATTTTCAAGTATTTAAAAGGGGTTTGAGAGCATCAAAGGATTAACCACTTAATCAAGAGACACTCAACATCAGAGATTCGTGGAGATTTTGAAGACCAAATGATAAATTGGTCAACTAAAGTTTCAATTATGGTTAAGTAAAGGAGTCTAGCTACAGAAGACAGGTGCCTTTACCTTTCCACGACACAACAAAGTCCTAAAGCTGATGAAGTACAGATGTCAAGATTGACATACAATACAGTTCAAATTCTAGGAACTGGTCTTTGTTTATCAATTGCATTTAGTTAGTTTTATTTTCTATTTTTAGATACAGATCCAAGTTTTCAGGATCTTAAAAACCGATTGTAAAAGGCTATAAATGCCTATCTTTTCTAAGAGATAAGGGTTCAAACTCAGAATACATTTTGGCTACTGTATAGACTCTTATTGGATAATAGAATTACAGTCTCCTTTTGCTTTCAATACCATAATTGCTCATGCATCTTGTTTCTGTACTTTATTTCAGTTTATCTTAGCTTTTAAAGACTGTCATCTCTTTATTAAGTTCATAAACTTGAAGTGAAGGATTTCTTACTACCTTGTATTAAGCCCTACACCTAGGTGTATTTGGCAATCAAGATTAGTATTCTTCATACCCTTTTTAAAAAAATATCTGGTCTGATTATTGTTTTCTAAAAGCACTGTTTCATTTGAATGTATGATGACTTGTCTATTACATTAATCATTGAGTGATCCCATTGTTCCAAGCATACCTACATATCATATTCTTAAGTTACCAAACACCTTTGATCTACAACCACAAAGGGTTTCTTGGAGTGATAACACTATCCATATAGAACAGTCTTACGTGCATATACACTGATCTTCATGCCTTTATACCTCAAACAAACTTGAGGCCCTTAACCATACTGCTGGGGCTACCAGAATGTGCTACCAAACATACTCACGGGTTGACATCAATCTATAAGGGTTGACATCAATATACAACATCACTCTCCAAGGTTTGACATCAATTACAACCAACTATCCAACTGTCCATCAATCTAGACCAATTGTCTGACAATGGAAATGCAAATTCTTCATGTAAGTAATTCCTCCCCCTCCATCTTCATGTATCGATGTATTCTTCTTTGAAGGGGATTCGTTCTCAATAATGACATTCAATAAGACTATCCTCTTGAGAATGATCATAAATTAGATTGAGTTGACATTTTCCAAGTCTTCTACAGTCACATGCACAATGCATTAGGTTTTGTCTTTTCTCCTTGGTTCTCATTTCATTTCTTGAAAGAAAAAAATCCAATCCACTTGAATTACCAAAGTATATATCTTTGTTGTGCATCCCTCCTTTCCCTCCCCTATCCAATGCAAAAAAATATAACTTGCACTCTTCATACTCATGTACAATATGGGAACCAAGACTGACCTTACATGAAATCTTTTGTAAATGTGCTTGATCTATGGTCAACTACCATTATATTCCTACTTCAAATAATTTGATTTTAATGTGTGTAATTTGGTGATCGATGAGAAAAAGTCAAAGCATAATCATGAGAGAACCCAAACATAAATCTTCGATATATAGCTTTGTATAACATCGACAACAAAAGGGAGAAAGCTATCTTAAAAGTGATATTTGTGGATCATAATATTGGTATGATTTTATCATGACCATCACAATTCGGGGTTGCAAGGTGAAGAATTTATTTCATATTCCAGCCAATGGAGAATTGTCTTGTGGATCCCTTTGGGTATAGGTTAAGAATAACAATATCTCTTATACATAAGAATTCGTCACAGATTGTAATCAAGTAGAATGCTCCACAGGTTCAATCCACTTAATTGAACTATAAATTACAGAACCGCTTCTTATGGAGGATGGCATGTCCTCTTGAATCAATATCCATTCTTTATGGTAAATCTCCTCAAGATATATCTTGAAAATAAATTGATTTCTCACTTTAATAGTCAAATCTCCATGTCCAAAAGTATACCAGTTGGTGGTTAGGGATTGTTAGGATTAGATGTTAGAGTGATAGGGGAAATAAGGGATATGTATTAGTAGTTATAGTGAATAGAGGATTCAAGGGTTATAATTTAAACATGTCAGGGGTTGAGGGTAAAATGGGCAATAAACGTTAGAGTACATATGGGATAATTGAAACAGGTGACAAGGGGAGTATATGGGGGTTAGAATTAATGCATTAGGATTTAAGGTTTATACGTGTTATCAATGTTAGGAGTATAGGGGCCATAGGGATTAAGGTGTAGAGGTTATAAGGGTTAGGGGTATAATGGTTAGGTGATATATGGATGGATAGTTATATCATCTAAATAGATCAAGAATTATAAGGACTATGAATCAAGGGCCAAGGTTTAGAAGGGTTATGGGTGATAAGGGTTACAAGGATTATCAATGTTATGGGTTATAACATGTATGCATTTTTTGGGTTATAAGGGATATGAGTTGTCAGTAAAGTGTTATAATGAGTAAGGTTTATTTAGGTTATATTGGTTCACAATTATGTCTTAAAGGCATTAAGGGTTGATGTTTATAAGGTTTAAGAAATAATGGTTATATGGGGTAACATATGTCTTAGATGTGATAAGAGTCATAATGGGTATCAAACAAAGTGATTATAGATTTAGTGGTTATAGGGATTAGCAGTTAGGGGATATAGTGATTATTTGTTAAGAGCTTATATGCAAGGGTTCAATTTTTAGCAATAGTAGTGGCTCGAGGTTAGGGGTTATAAGGGTTATATATTATTGACATTAGTGATTATAGGTAATAAATTTAGGGATTATGACTAATAAGTGTTATATTTATTAGGGAATATATAGGTTCAAGGTTCTAATGTTTACGGATCAGTGAAGGCTTTTATGGGTCAAAACTTCTAGAATTTATAGTGTTTATAGGTTATATAAGTTAGGGGAAAGGGACAATAGTCATTATCAAGATTAGGTGTCATAAGTATTAGACATTATGGTTCATAGGGGTTACACGATAGAGGGTTTGAGGGCTTATAATGGTTAGGGGTAACAATTTTAGAAGTTAGAGTTACCTGGGTTAGTGGTTAGGGTTTATAAGTTCATGGTTTGTACATTAGCACTTAAATGGGTTGGGGTTTTAAAGGTTATGGGTTTATGTATCCATTGGTTACAATATATACTTATTAGTTAATAAGGATTATATTTGTGGAAGGGTACACTTGTTAGTTATTAAGGTTGTTAGGGTTATAGGGTTTATGGGTTATAAGTGTTAGGTGTTAATGGTTATAGGGTTTGGGGGTAATGGTTTCATGGTCTTAGGCATTACCAAGGTTAGGGATTAGGTGCTATAAATATTAGGGGTTAGTATGATATAGTTTTGTAGGTCAGTGAGTTAGGGATGATAATGATTATGCCAGTATGTAATAAATTGTTTATAGGGATTATAAAGATTAATGCTTAGCAATTATAGGATTGAGGTGCTTAGGGTTAATAAGTTAGGGTTTAAGTGTTTGATGATGAATTGATTTAGGGTTAGGGGTTAGAAATTATGAAGGTTAGTGATTAAGGGTTATATAAGTTACATATTAGTACTAATAATGCTTAGAGGTTAGAGTTGATATACATGTTATTTCTTACGAGAGATAAAAATTAGAGTTTAAGGTTTTAGGGTTTAGGCATTCCATAATTTAWGGTGGTTATGGGTCACATGAGCCTAGGGAAAGGGAATTAGTCGTTATAGGCATTAGTGTTCATAGGTTTTAGGGGTTCRGTGTTTGAGGTTTACAAGGGTTAAAGTAGTTGCAATTGATAGGTTTAGAAATTACATTTATAGGGGATAARCATTAGGATTATAWGGATTATGGGTTGGACATTAGGGATTAAAAAATTAGGTTTTATAGAGGTTATGGGTTCAAGGTTCCATGGGTCAGTGTATGCGATTATTAGTTGATAGGCCTACTTCTAGTTGTTAGGAACTATGAGGGTTAGTGATTAATCTTTATAGAGGTTAAGGGTGAAATCTATGACACCTATTATAATGGTTATGGATTAAATGAATTGCATTTGTTAGGTATAAGGGGTTTACAAGAGTTTGATGATAAAGATTATAGGGTTAAGGGTTATATAATTTAGGGATAAGGGTTTATTGGAGATAGGGGTTAGGGTAAATTGGGTGATAGAGATTGGAACTTATATTGGTTATGATATAGAGCTAATGGGTTATAGGGATTATGGGATTGGGGTTATAGGGATTAGGGGTGAGTGATGTTATGGGGGTTTTCATATATAGAGGTTAGAAGATTAATCTTATGTGTTTCATTTTTTAGGGGTTATAAGGGTTATAAAGGCTATGGGTTATAAAGATTAGAGGTTAGAGTTTAAAGGGTTAATATGTATTGTGGTTCTAGGGACTAAGGGTTATAATGTTTAGGATTAATAGGGGGTTATAATGATTAATGGTTTCAAGAGTTATATGGATTGGAGGATATTGGTTATAGGTTATTAGTTTAGGGGTTTGGATTTAAAGGTTTTTATGGATTAGGGGTGAGTGATTATGGGCTATAGTGGCAATGGATTACTTGTTATGGTTCATGGGGTTACCGGGTATAATGTTTCTGGGGATTGGGGGTTATATGGATTATGGGTTAGGTGTTAAGGTATATAAGGTTTATAAGTAATAGAGGTTATACGGGTTAATGATTTTATGCATTATATTTATTATAATACATTGGTTATAGGTTCATGGTTTAAGGGTTTGAATTTGGAGGGTTTTATGGCCTAGGGGTAAGTGATTATGGGCTATAACGGTTATGGATTAATTTTTATGGTTTATAATGGTTAGACGGTTAGTAAATACGAGGGGTAAGTGATTATGGGCTATAACGGTTATGGATTAATTTTTATGGTTTATAATGGTTAGAAGGTTAGTAAATACGAGGGATGACGATTAGGTATAATTAATTTTAATGGTTAAAGTAGTTATAAGGATCAAGGGTAAGGAATTATATGGTTAATTTTTTTGGATTATAATGGTTAGGATTAGGGTTTATGGGTTGGATATTATAAATATATGTTATTTGAGGGGTTATCCACTATATGTGTTTGCGATATAGGGTTAATGGGTAATATTTATAAGGTTCCAGGTTTATAACATTTTGGCATTAGGTTTTATAGTGGTTAGTGTTTATATGATTTACATATAAACACTTATATGGGTTATGTATTAGTTATTAAAAGGGTAATGAGTTATTGGGAGTATAATTGTTATGGGTTAAAGGGGTTTCAAGGCCTAGTGGTTATGTTGTTTAAGAATGCATAATATATCGTAATGCCATTAGGTGTAAGGGGTTAGAAGGATTAAATTAATAGGGATTATGGGTTTGAAATTATAATGACTTAGGGATAAGGGTTATAATTGTTAAGAGTTATTTAAGGGTTTTGGGTTATTACGATTAATCGTTATATATATGATGGTTAATGTATTATAAGTATTAAGGCTTAGGGTTTGTAGTGTTTTGGGGATATTAGAGTTATGTGGGTTAGAGTTACAATGGTTATTGGTTGTAAGTTAGGAATTAAGGGTTAAAATGGCTATGCATGTTAGGGTTATAAGGGTTATCATGTTTATCATCACATAGGTAATGGATTAAAGGTTATAGGGGTTAGGTTTTATAAAAAATGTACTTGGTTATAAACAATTGATATTCGAGGTTAAAGGGGTGAGGTTTTAGGGTAATGCAGATGATTACAATGGTTATAAAGGTTAGAGATGATAATAAATGAGTGTAAGGAGTTATTATGGGTTGGGGTTATAAAGTTTAGTGGTTATAAGGATTAGGCATTAGGGTTGATAGAGGCTTAGATGGTTTTATGTATACAATCATTGGTGGATATAACTCAACAACTAGGGTTATTGGGGTTATAACAACTAGAAGTTATAGAGATTATAATGGTTAATGGAAATGACTTATATGGAACAGAGGTTAATGGTTATAGGGGTTAGTTATAATGTGGGATAAATGGGTCATGTGTAAAGGGTTAAGGTGTCTAGGAGTTAAGGCTTAAGTGAGATTGTAATTTTTGTGGTTAGTGGTTAAAATAATTATAGTGGTTATAAGGGTTAGTGATTATAATTATTAGGGATTAATGGTAATAGAGGTTAGGAGTTAAGGCTTAAGTGAGATTGTGATTTTTGTGGTTAGTGGTTAAAATAATTATAGTGGTTCTAAGGGTTAGTGGTTATAATTGTTAGGGATTAATGGTAATAGATGTTATATAGGTTGGGATGATATATCTAGGTTATGGGTTATAGAGGTTAAATATATTAAGAGTTTAGATTTAGTGGTTTAGGGGAAATTAGGGGTTAGAAATTAAAAGGGTTAAGTTTATCAAGAGTTATTACGGTTACGGGTTATAAGGGTTAGGGTTTATAATAATTACATGTAAATGTATATAAAATCTATGGGTTATAATTTCTATGGATAAGGAGCTAATGGTGTTATTTTTATGGGTGTTATAAAAGACATAATATTTATATGTTATAAGTATTTTTGGTACAAGGATATACTCGTTAGGATTAGGGAATTACTAACTATGGATTAAAGGTTGGGGTTGAGAGGTCAATATGACTTAACTCTTTAAGATAATATAGATTACATTTTATAAGGCTATGAGAATAAGGATACTACAAGTTAGAAGATTTAAGTGTTAGCAATTAATGAGTTAATGAGTATAAGGGTTGGAGGTGATTGGGTGAAAAGGGTTATGGTGGTTACAAGGGTTATTCATTATAATATTTATGGGATGTTTGAGTTAAGGGCCTATAAGTTGGGTTAGCGGTATATCGGTTGGTGGTTAGGGATTGTTAGGATTAGATGTTATAGTGATAAGGGAAATAGGGGATATTATTAGATATAAGTGAATAGAGGTTTCAAAGCTTATAATTTAAACATGTTAGGGGTTAAGGGTGAAATGGGTGATAAGTGTTAGAGTATATATGGGTTAATTGAAACACATGATAAGGGGAGTATATGGGGGTTATAATTAATGACTTAGGATTTAAGGTTTAAATGTGTTATAAATGTTAGGAGTATAGGGGCCATACGGGTTAAGGTTGAGAGGTTTAGCGGTTATAGGATTTAGGTGCTTAGGGTTACTAAGTTAGGGTTTAAGTGTTCGACGTTGAATTGATTTAGGGTTAGGGGTTAGAAATTATGTAGGTTAGCAATTATGGGTAATATAAGTTACATATTAGTACTAATGCTTAGAGGTTAGAGTTGATATACATGTTATTTCTTACGAGAGATAAAAATTAGAGTTTAAGGTTTTAGGGTTTAGGGGTTAGGCATTCCATAATTTATGGTGGTTATGGGTCACATAAGCCTAGGGAAAGGGAATTAGTCGTTATAGGCATTAGTGTTCATAGGATTTAGGGGTTAGGTGTTTGAGGTTTACAAGGGTTAAAGTAGTTGCAATTGATAGGTTTAGAAATTATAGTTATAGGGGATAGGCATTAGGATTATAAGGGTTATGGGTTGGACATTAGGGATTAAAAAATTAGGTTTTATAGAGGTTATGGGTTCAAGGTTCCATGGGTCAGTGTATGGGATTATTAGTTGATAGGCCTACTTATACTTGTTAGGAACTATGAGGGTTAGTGATTAAGCTTTATAGAGGTCAATGGGTGAAATCTATGACACCTATTATAATGGTTAGGGATTAAATGAATTGCATTTGTTAGGTATAAGGGGTTTACAAGAGTTTGAGGATAAATATTATAGGGTTAAGGGTTATATAATTTAGGGATAAAGGTTTATTGGAGATAAGGGTTAGGGTAAATTAGGTGATAGAGATTGGAACTTATATTGGTTATGATATAGAGCTAATGGGTTATGGGATTAGGGTTATAGGAATTAGGTGTGAGTGATGTTATCGAGGTTTTCATATATAGAGGTTAGAAGATTAATCTTACATGTTTTATTTTTAGGGGTTATAAGGGTTATAAAGGCTATGGGTTATAGAGATTAGAGGTTAGAGGTTAAAGGGTTAATAAGTATTGTGGTTCTAGGGACTAAGGGTTATAAGGTTTAGGATTAATATGGGGTTATAATGATTAATGGTTTCTAGAGTTATATGGATTGGAGGATATTGGTTATAGGTTATTAGTTTAGGGGTTTGGATTTAAAGGTTTTTATGGATTAGGGGTGAGTGATTATGGGATATAGTGGCAATGGATTACTTGTTATGGTTCATGGGGTTATTGGGTATAACGTTTCTAGAGATTAGGGGTTATATGGATTATGGGTTAGGTGTTAAGGTATATAAGGTTTATCAGTAGTAATAGGGGTTATAAGGGTTAATGATTTTATGCATTATATTTATTATAATATATTGGTTATAGGTTCGTGGTTTAGGGGTTAGTAATAGGGGTTATAAGGGTTAATGATTTTATGCATTATATTTATTATAATATATTGGTTATAGGTTCGTGGTTTAGGGGTTTGAATTTGGAGAGTTTTATGGCCTAGGGGTAAGTGATTATGGGCTATAATGGTTATGGATTAGCTTTTATGGTTTATAATGTTTAGAAGGTTAGTAATTATGAGGGCTGAAGATTATGTATAATTAATTTTAATGGTTAAAGTAGTTATAAGGATCCAGGGTAAGGACTTATATGGTTAAATTTTGGGGATTATAATGGTTAGGATTAGGGTTTATGGGTTGCAAGGGTTGGAGATTATAAATATATGTTATTTGAGGGGTTATCCACTATATGTGTTTGCGATATAGGGTTAATGGGTAATATTTATAAGGTTCCATGGTTATAACATTTTGGCATTAGGTTTTATAGGGTTTTATAGTGGTTAGTGTTTATATGATTTACATATAAACAATTATATGGGTTATGTATTAGTTGTTAAAAGGGTAATGAGTTATTGGGAGTATAATTGTTATTGGTTAAAGGAGTTTCAAGGCCTAATGGTTATGTCGTTTAAGAATGTATAATATATCTTAATGACATTAGGTGTAAGGGGTTAGAAGGATTAGAGTAATAGGGATTATGGGTTTAAAATTATAACGACTTAGGGATAGGTGTTATAATTGTTAAGAGTTATTTAAGGGTTTTGGGTTATTATGGTTAACCATTATATATATGATGGTTAATGTATTATAAGTATTAAGGCTTAGGGTTTGTAGTGTTTTGGGGATATTAGAATTACGTGGGTTAGAGCTACAATGGTTATGGGTTGTAAGTTAGGAATTAAGGGTTAAAATGGCTATGCATGATAGGGTTATAAGGGTTATAATGTTTATCATCACATAGGTAATGGATTAAAGGTTATAGGGGTTAGGTTTTATAAAAAATGTACTTGTTTATAAACAATTGATATTGGAGGTTAAAGGGGTGAGGGTTTAAGGTAATACATATGATTACAATGGTTATAAAGGTTAGAGATGATAAAAAATGAGTGTAAGGAGTTATTATGGGTTTGAGTTATCAAGTTTAGTGGTTATAAGGATTAGGCATTCGGGTTGATAGAGGCTTAGTTGGTTTTATGTATACAATCATTGGTGGATATAACTCAACAACTAGGGTTATTGGCGTTATAACAACTAGAAGTTATAGAGATTATAATGGTTAATGGAAATGACTTATATGGGATAGAAGTTAATGGTTATAGGGGTTAGTTATAATGTGGGATATATGGGTCATGTGTAAAGGGTTAAGGTGTCTAGGAGTTAAGGCTTAAGTGAGATTGTGATTTTTGTGGTTAGTGGTTAAAATAATTATAGTGGTTATAATTGTTAGGGATTAATGGTAATAGAGGTTAGAAGTTAAGGCTTAAGTGAGATTGTGATATTCATGGTTAGTTATTAAAATAATTATAATGGTTATAAGGGTTAGTTAAAATAATTATAGTGGTTATAATTGTTAGGGATTAATGGTAATAGAGGCTATATAGGTTAGGATGATATATCTAGGTTATGGGTTATAGAAGTTAAATATATTAGGAGTTTTAGATTTAGTGGTTTAGGAGAAATTAGGGGTTAGAAATTAAAAGAGTTAAGTTTATCAAGAGTTATTAGGGTTAGGGGTTATAAGGGTTAGGGTTTATAATAATTACACGTAAATGTATATAAAATCTATGGGTTATAGTTTCTAGGGAAAAGGAGCTCATTCCTTCAACTGAAAATAAACTTATGTTAATCTTTGAAACCTTATGAATGCAAGAACCTTGTAAATGAGCCCAATTTTGATCTCTATTCTGAAACCTGATTATTCACGAACCTTGTAAATGAGCCCAATTTTGATCTCTATTCTGAAACCTGATTATTCACAATTGAAATAAGCTATATGCATACTTTATATACAAAATGAAAATGAAAAGAAAACTGATGTGTAAACTAAATTAAATGATCAACCTAAACTTATTTATATACAATGATTTCCTATTCTATTTGATCAAGTGATATGACTTTTCCAATGATACCAACTAAGCATCTTACTTCTTGAATGATCCATTCTTTCACCCTTTGTTACTAAAGTGGAAAATAACAATTCATGATAGAAATGAGATCCATACTAATAGTCAACAAAAAGTGAAAAAATCATACTAGTGGAAACTTGCAGATTCTTTTCAAATGGATCTTCGTATTGATAAGTGTTATTTTTATGGGTGTTATAGAATATATAATATTTATATGTTATAAGTATTTTTGGTACAAGGATATACATGTTAGGATTAGGGAATTACTAACTATGGCTTAAAGGTTGGGGTTGAGAGGTCCATATGAATTAACTCTTTAAGATAATATAGATTACATTTTATAAGTCTAGGAGAATAAGGATAATACAATTTAGAGGATTTAAGTGTTAGCAATTAATGAGTATAAGGGTTGGAGGTGATTGGGTGAAAGGGGTTATGGTGGTTACAAGGGTTATTCATTATAATATTTATGGGATGTTTGAGTTAAGGGCCTATAAGTTGGGTTAGCAGTATACCAGTTGGTGGTTAGGGATTGTTAGGATTAGATGTTACAGTGATAAGGGAGATAGGTGATATGTATTATTAGTTATAGTGAATAGAGGATTTCAAAGCTTATAATTTAAACATGTTAGGGGTTAAGGGTGAAATGGGTGATAAGCGTTAGAGTATATATGGGTTAATTAAAACATGTGATAAGGGGAGTATATGGGGGTTATAATTAATGAATTCAGATTTATGGTTTAAATGTGTTATAAATGTTAGGAGTATAGGGGCCATACATGTTAAGGTGGAGAGGTTATAAGGGTTAGGGGAATAATGGTTAGGTGATATATGGATGGATAGTTGTATCATCTAAATATATGAAGAGTTATAAGGACTATGGATCGAGGGTTAAAGTTTAGAACAATTATGGGTGATAAGGATTACAAGGTTTATTGGTCTTGCGGGTTATAATATATGTACATTTTTTTTTGGGTTATAAGGGATATGAGTTGTGAATAAAGTGTTATAATTCTAAGGTTTATTTGGGTTATATTAGTTCACAATTATTTCTTAAAGGGATTAAGGATTAATGGTTATAAGGGTTAATAATGAAGGGTTATATGGGGTAACAAAAGTATTATATGTGATAAAGTTATAATGGGTATCAAATAAAGTGATTATATATTTAGAGGTTACAAGGATTAGCAGTTAGAGGATATAATGATTATTTATTAAGGGATTATGTGTTAGGGTTCAATTTTTAGCAATAGTAGTGATAGTAGTGGTTCGAGGTTAGGGGTTATAAGGGTTATACATTATAGACATTAGTGATTATAGGTAATAAAGTTAGGGATTATGACTAATAAGTATTAGATTTATTAGGGAATATACAAGTTTGAGGTCCTAATGTTTAAGGGTTAGAGAAAGATTTTATGGGTTACAACTTTAAGAATTGATAATGTTTACAGGTTATACAAGTTAGGGGAAATGGATAATAGTCATTATAGGGATTAGGGGTCATAAGTATTAGAAATTATGGTTTATAGGGGTTACGAGATGGAGGGTTAGAGGGATTATCGTGGTTAGGGGTAACAATTTTAGAAATAAGTATTAGAAATTATGGTTTATAGGGGTTACAAGATGGAGGGTTAGAGGGATTATCGTGGTTAGGGGTAACAATTTTAGAAATTAGAGTTATAGGGGTTAGGGCTTAGGGTTTATAATGCCATGGTTTGGACAATAACACTTAAGTGGGTCGAGGGATATTATGGGTTTATGTCTCGATTGGTTACACTATATAGTTATTAGTTATTAAAGATTAGATTTGTGGAAAGGTACACGGGTTAGTGATTAAGGTTACATGTTATAGAGGTTAAGGGGTTATGCTCTATATGTGTTTATGGTATAGGGTTAATGGGTAATATTTATAAGGGTCAAGGGTTATAACATTTTGGCATTAGGTTTTATATGGTTTTATAGTGGTTAGTGTTTATATGGTTTACATATTAACAATTATATGGGTTATTTATTAGTCGTTAAAAGGGTAATGGGTTATTGGGAGTATACATGTTATGGGTTAAAGGGGTTTTAAGGCCTAGTGGTTATGTTATGTTGTTTAAGGATGTATAATATATCTTAATGACATTAAGTGTAAGGAGTTAAAAGGATTAGTGCAATAGAGATTATGGGTTTGACATTATAATTTCTTAGGGATATGGGTTATAAGTGTTAAGAGTTAAAAGGGTTTCAGGTTATTATGGTTATATCTATGATGGTTAATGTGTTATAAGTATTAAGGCTTATGGTTTGTACTATTTTAACAATTATAGAGTTATGTGGGTCATGGTTTATATTCCTTACGAGTTAGGGTTTAGAGATTAATTATAATGGTTAGGGGTTATAGGTATTATAATTTATATGGATTAGGGGTTAAAGTGGTTATATGCAAGGAGACATAAGGATATACTAATAAGGAGTGTTGAATGGCTAGTTATGGGAGTTAAGGCTTTATAGGAGAAGGGGAATGGAGTTATAAGAATCATAAATTTAGGTTCATGGTTTATGTTTTAATGGTTATAGGGTTTATGTGTTATGATGTACAAGGGTTAGGTGTTATAATGATTATGTATTTAATTTTATATGAGTATGGTTTTAAGGACTTGGTTAGTAGTAGTTACAATGGTTATGGGTTGTAAGTTAGGAATTAAGGGTTAAAATGGTTATGGATGATAGGGTTATAAGGGTTGTAATGTTGATCATCACATAGGTAATGCATTAAAGGTTATACAGGTTATGTTTTTTAAAAATTGGACTTGGTTATAAACAATTGATATTAGAGGTTAAAGTGGTGAGTTTTTAGGGTAATACATGTGATTATAATGGTTAGTCATAATATGGGTTATATGGGTCATGTGTAAAGGGTTAAGGTGTTTAGGAGTTAAGGATTAAGTGAGATTGTGATTTTTGTGGTTAGTGGTTAAAATAATTATAGTGGTTATTATGGTTAGGGATTAATAGTAATATAGTTTATTGGTTAGGATGATATGAGCTATCTAGGTTACACGTTATAGAGGTTAAATGTGTTAGGAGTTTTATATTTAGTGGTTTAAGGGAAATATCAATTATAGTGATTAATGGTTAAGTGTTATAATGCTTATAGTGGCTAGGGGTTAGGGATCATGAGTTATAAAGATTATAATTTTAAGATTAGCGATAGTATATTTTTTTAATTTAGGTGTTATAAGAGTTTTAAGAGTTATACCAGTTAACTTTTATAAGTGTGAGGGTATATAGGGGCATTCAAGAATAAGATCTAGTTTTTATAGAGGTTAAAAGAGATAAAGGTTGATAATATATGGGTTAGGGGTTATAAGAGTTAAGTTCACTAGGAGTTATAAGGATCGAGGATTATTTGGGTTATACATGTTTAGAATTTTTCTTTAGAGGGACTGAGGGTTAGTATTTATAGGGGATACGTATGGAGAGTATTAGGGGGTTAAGTGTTAGGGATGATAAGGGTTATATTATTATGGAAAAAAGGTGTTTATAGATTTTATGGATTATAAGGATTAATGTTTAGAAAATATAGGGATTAGGTGCTTAGGGGAAAAAAGTAAGGGTT
>SNQJ01S0062692.1:41331-52142 GCA_010110895.2 Picea sitchensis
CTGAAGGGCACATCGCGGAAAGAAATGCAAATCAGCGAGTGGCACCCTTGGAGCACGTGGTGCATCCTGAAGGGCACGTCGCGCAATGGAAGCAAACGAGGCGAGTGGTACCCTTGGAGCACGTAGTGCATCCTGAATAAATTTGACCCTTTTTTGCCTCTGTCACATCAACCTGCAACCTCACATTATGTCTAAACTGTACTCATGCCCTATGCATCCATCCTCATACATATCCTTTAACCAAATGCATCTATGTCTCTCTAGTCATGTTCCATACATGTGTATACAATCATGAACAAGTGTGATAACTCTCACATGGACTATACATCAAACCCTTACTATTATTCATCCTCAAACTATACCAACAACTTCAACAATACAAAATAACAAAAATCCCTCAACCATGTATCACAAAAACCCTCAATCATATACCAAGAAATACAAGATATCCCTCACTCAAGCTAACAAGATGTGCCAATGATAGATATCAGATATCACTGCTATGTATTCATGTAGATATCACTTGTACAGTAAATGTCATACATCCAATAGCCTCTCTAGGGAAAATCCTCAAACCCCAATAATCATATCTCATGTAGACAACAATATAAAACTACACATAGAAATAAGACATACATTTTGAACCTGTAGATAGATATGTTGTTCCTAATCATTGTAGACCTTCCTGGGAGCTTGCTTTTAGACTCTAGAGACCTGACATTTTCATATCCTCAAGTTGTCATGGATTTTCTGAACTATACGTGACCTTTCCTTCTTCAGCATGCATATGTATGCACTCTATTATCCTTCATCCTGTGTATGTACATGCTTTGTTCCACTGGAGCCCGTGTACACCTCAAAACCCTATTTTTCTACCTGAGACTTGTGTAACTTCAGATGTATCAATGAGTACCTGCAATATACCTTTCACAAATAATAGATATTCAATGTGCTCATTAGATTGTAATAGGACACCCTTGTTCTCTTATTTATACTTTCCAATTAGCTTCCTCAAGGGGTTATCTTCTAACTTACTTTACCCAACTTCCTTCTTTTAGGGCTAACCCACTTCTAAGCATTTGTACATTGTAACATCCCTCCAATTTCAATGTTTGAGTAAATTTATGTGGTTGTGATTATTGAATTATGAGTTTGGGAAAAACTTTGATTAATATTTTTTATGATCCATAAGTAATTGGTGGTGAAAAACATTTATCTAAATATTATTTTTAAAGTTTTTTTTATTTAAAATTACTTGAGATAAATTGAGGAGAGAACTCATCTATGAAAAGAGATATACTTTATTCCATGGAAAAGGTGAAAAGAGGATAGAAACCACCAAGGTAAAAGTGATTGTTGTCCATGAGGACAATTGTGAACCTACCCCCAAGAATGTGGGCGGTTAGGAGACAAGCTAGCAAATAGTTAGGCCAAGCCTCCCAAGAGTTAGGAAGAAGGCTAACTTGAAAAAGAAAGAAAAATTCCTAGGAAAACTATCATTCTCGGCTTGGTAAAACAAGGGAAAAGAAAGAAGTATTGTGTAAACATGAAAGTATTGAGTACTTGTGCAGAGTTAGATCTGCCAAGTTTTGGAAGTAACCTGGAGAAGGTTCTTGACATTCTCATTTTTCCTGTGGAATAAAGTATTTGACTCGGGAGTGACCAGAGCTAGCCGAATGTGGCTGCTCTAGTCTATGGTTGGGAGGAGTCGTACTCTCTCCTAAGTTTATCCCAGTGAAGCTTTGTGAATCAGATATGTGCATCTATTTTTAATATTTTATTTCTTTAGAGTTATTAGGACAAATGGGTTCTAGTTGAATGCTAATCTATAATGTTATAGTAATATATTGCTCAAGACTTTGATGTGAAAGTGGAAATAAACAGAAATCTTTATTATTATTAGCATTTGCAAAGAAACTTTAAACAAGAAAAGATTATAGATTTTCTAACTAGACTATATTTTGTATAAAAAACTCAAACATTCCTTCGTAAACATTTTATTTTCATTTGTTCTAGTAAAAAAATAGATTAATATAAGAAAACCTGTGAAATGAGATGAAACCCTATATATGCATTGTTTCTTAGTTAAAGATTGCTTATGATAATAAGCACAGATAGAAATACTTTAATAAGTCTGTAGAAACAAAAATCATAGATTTATGGAATTTGTTTTTCTATTACACAGGTAATATGAAACGCCAATGAATGTGATCATAGACTAAATTTTACACAACCTCATAAGAGTAGACAAAGGGAAGAACCTCTCTGATAACCACAATAAAAACCCTTTGGTCGACACCTACAGTAGAACGAAAAGGAGATAGATCTCAGAGATCCAAATAATTATTACAATACAACCTTGACAGAATGAGAGATCGAAGTACTAGCCATTAATGGCATGTTGCCAAAAGGGGTAAGTCATATATATAAGTTATTACACCCTCCACAATTGAACAATGGTGAAGGGATGGGTTGTTGCATTACCTCATAAACATACCAATCACATGGTTTGGTGCCATTCAACAAATGAGCTAACAATGGTAGGTAACCATGAACACATGGAGTACAATCATAGTTATTTCCCTGTCACGTCCACAAAGGAAGACATGTCATCCCCTATGTCCATATAGTATAGTATAGGAATGGTTGAATGTAGGACTTGATACATGGGCGTAATTTTGCATAAGGTTCAGAGCCAATACACTTGTAAAGGATTATAGTTTGTTTATACCTGGGTATAAGTTTTGACCTTAGAATAGGTACTTTATGGGTAGTCCTGAAAGAATTCACGTGGAAAATAAGTAATTGGAAAATATTGTATCCATAATTCTAGACAATAAACTTGAATAGCATGGTATTGAACAATGTGAAATTTAATGCACTTTACCTTGGGATGAGAAGACGTTTTCACCAAGGCAAGACCTTTTTATCTATCACAGGGATAGAAAACATTAAGAGTAGTATTGTTTGTCTTGGAATCTACTAATAATATTAATAATAACAATAACGAAATAATGATTAAAGATGCCATATGTTTAAAAAAAAATACAGTTGAGGTGACTTTATATCCACTTACAACCATTTTATCCATAAATAGGAAGTTCTCCACTTCTAGCTGCAACTATTTATTTTTAATTATGTTCTTAATGCAACCACTTAACTCATGATTAACTCTTAGTTTCACCCACTTTAGTACTCAACTTCTTCTAGGAGCTTCTAGATTAATTTGACTTCTTTGATCTTCTAGGAGCTTCTAGAAAACTCATGAGGGTTCTCCAACTTCTCAAGGCCGTGACTCTCTAACCGTGAGGCATTATGTGGCGTTCCACATCTCACCAGAAACGAAAGGACATGTACTATCCATCTAGAATAGTCTTACCTGCATATTCACTGATATTCATGACCTTCTACCTCAAACAAACTTGGCTCCCTTAACCATACTACTGGGACTACCGAAATTTGCTATTAGACTTGCTTCAAGGGTTGACATCAATCAAAACCAACCTAATTAATCAACAATAACTATTAACATTTATACCATGTAACACATTTTCACTGACCCTTATAATATCCATAACTTCTAATTGTTATAAACTTTATAACCCCTGACATGTATATTAATTACAACATCTAGTCGTTACTTGTACTAGTTATTAATGTTTTTTTTTTTTTAACATAAATGGTTGGAGGCTTTTATATTAAAAGAAAAACATCAAAAATTCAAAAATTACCTATGGCAGGGTGTGAGCACCTTTGTTGCTTCCATAAGAGATTAACTGTCTATGGGGGTCTATAAAAATTGTATCAGCCAATCCATATGTGTTGCAGTTATACAATGTAAAAATCGTGATATACATATTCAAAAGCAACAAAAATTTACAGTTCATTTGAGACCTGATTAGTGGTTTAGAGAAAACTCAGGATCTTTCTGTTGTTCCTCCTGTCGTGCTGTTGGATTCTCCTATGCTGGGTTCGCCTCTACATGGTGGTGGTCTGCATGTCCTGGAGCTGAGGGTATTGAGTGATGGTCATTACTGGCTATTGAGTGAAAAGTTGAAGGGAGCCGAGACTCGTCGGAGCCAGCAGAATCTGTTGGTTGTTGTGGGTTTGCCAATTGTTGGGTGACAACCCTAAGTTGTCTCGTATTTCTGTTGATTCCCCTTAATATTATCCCCAGTTCATGATTATGGCGAGTTTCCTGTTGATGCAGCTGTGTCTGAAGGCCTACCAATTCCTCACGAATCCCTGGTTCTCTCGCTGGAATTCTTGGTAGCGAGCATCTGTACACTCCTTTGCCCTCCTAACATCTGTGCATAGCGATCAAAACTGCTCTCGAAGCTCCTCTAAAATGCAATTCAGACAAGAGCAGGGTGCTCTTGACCTTTTCCACATGTTGGTGCAAAGACTCTGGAGAAGATAAGACAAGTAGGCGCCGAGCATACAAATCAAGCAGAGGCTAAAGAAACAATGAGCGCGGGCTAAATGAGTAGAGAAGAGATACCAACCTGATTGGAGGCCAAACAATCTGAAGAGTCAAGCGAAAAAATTGGGTAATAGTCGGAGCAGCCATGAGTGTTGAAGCGATGTTCCCTTGAGAGCAGAGGGAGCGAGAATCGCCCACGAGCAGAAGTGACTTCACGCAGGATGAAAAAATGGAGATGACGTCATAGGCTTGTGGTTGATCATCAGAGAAGGCATGTGAAGATCCACGGTAATAAGGGCGAGTACAGGCGGTTGAAGAAAGGACACGGGGATCAGGAAAGGAGGCANGGAAAGGGGTGGATAGGGGGGGTGAGGAGGTATAGAGAGAGGGGGGGTTAGGGTAGAAAGAGACGGCTAAGGGGAGAAGTCCTTAGTTGTGAGTGGGAGACTGATTGAACTGGCGCAGTTAAGGCAACCAATCATAGGAGGAGGCTTGATTGATGACTAGATGGCTCTGTTCTAGGGATTTCGCAGCTTTAGCTAGGTTATTTGCCTCGGTGTTCTGAGCGCGAAGGATATGAAAGAAATGTAAATTGATGAAGTGATGTTCAAGGGTGTTTATTTGTGAGCAGAGGCCATTGGGAGGATGATTTGTTGAGGTTGAGAGACCCAGGAGATCCTTTATGACTAATTTAGAGTCCCCTAGCACCATTAGAGTTCGAATACTTCGCTCATGAGGTAGTTTTATCCCCATGTACACTATTAGATTTTTTGGTCTGTTGTTGGTGGTTTTCCCCAAACCCCAGGAAAAGTCAACTACCTTTTGTCCATCGGAATCATAGATAACTCCCCCCGCACCTGCCACCCCTACTAGCTTTTAATGTTTATTAGTCCTAATCACTAACCATATAATTTCTAACCTGTAAATCCATAACAACTAAACCCTTACTTTTTTCCCCTAAGCACCTAATCCCTATATTTTCTAAACATTAATCCTTATAATCCATAAAATCTATAAACACCTTTTTTCCATAATAATATAACCCTTATCATCCCTAACACTTAACCCCCTAATACTCTCCATACCTATCCCCTATAAATACTAACCCTTAGTCCCTCTAAAGAAAAATTCTAAACATGTATAACCCAAATAATCCTTGATCCCTATAACTCCTAGTGAACTTAACTCTTATAACCCCTAACCCATATATTCTCAACATTTATCTCTTTTAACCTCTATAAAAACTAGATCTTATTCTTGAATGCCCCTATATACCCTCACACTTATAAAAGTTAACTAGTATAACTCCTAAAACTCTTATAACACCTAAATTAAAAAAATATGCTATCGCTAATCCTAAAATTATAATCTTTATAACTAATGATCCCTAACCCTTGCCACTATAAGCATTATAACACTTAACCATTATTCACTATAATTGATATTTCCCTTAAACCACTAAATATAAAACTCCTAACACATTTAACCTTTATAACGTGTAACCTAGATAGCTCATATCATCCTAACCAATAAACTATATTACCATTAATTCCTAACCATAATAACCACTATAATTATTTTAACCACTAACCACAAAAATCACAATCTCACTTAATCCTTAACTCCTAAACACCTTAACCCTTTACACATGACCCATATAACCCATATTATGACTAACCATTATAATCACATGTATTACCCTAAAAACTCACCACTTTAACCTCTAATATCAATTGTTTATAACCAAGTCCAATTTTTAAAAAACATAACCTGTATAACCTTTAATGCATTACCTATGTGATGATCAACATTACAACCCTTATAACCCTATCATCCATAACCATTTTAACCCTTAATTCCTAACTTACAACCCATAACCATTGTAACTACTACTAACCAAGTCCTTAAAACCATACTCATATAAAATTAAATACATAATCATTATAACACCTAACCCTTGTACATCATAACACATAAACCCTATAACCATTAAAACATAAACCATGAACCTAAATTTATGATTCTTATAACTCCATTCCCCTTCTCCTATAAAGCCTTAACTCCCATAACTAGCCATTCAACACTCCTTATTAGTATATCCTTATGTCTCCTTGCATATAACCACTTTAACCCCTAATCCATATAAATTATAATACCTATAACCCCTAACCATTATAATTAATCTCTAAACCCTAACTCGTAAGGAATATAAACCATGACCCACATAACTCTATAATTGTTAAAATAGTACAAACCATAAGCCTTAATACTTATAACACATTAACCATCATAGATATAACCATAATAACCTGAAACCCTTTTAACTCTTAACACTTATAACCCATATCCCTAAGAAATTATAATGTCAAACCCATAATCTCTATTGCACTAATCCTTTTAACTCCTTACACTTAATGTCATTAAGATATATTATACATCCTTAAACAACATAACATAACCACTAGGCCTTAAAACCCCTTTAACCCATAACATGTATACTCCCAATAACCCATTACCCTTTTAACGACTAATAAATAACCCATATAATTGTTAATATGTAAACCATATAAACACTAACCACTATAAAACCATATAAAACCTAATGCCAAAATGTTATAACCCTTGACCCTTATAAATATTACCCATTAACCCTATACCATAAACACATATAGAGCATAACCCCTTAACCTCTATAACATGTAACCTTAATCACTAACCCGTGTACCTTTCCACAAATCTAATCTTTAATAACTAATAACTATATAGTGTAACCAATCGAGACATAAACCCATAATATCCCTCGACCCACTTAAGTGTTATTGTCCAAACCATGGCATTATAAACCCTAAGCCCTAACCCCTATAACTCTAATTTCTAAAATTGTTACCCCTAACCACGATAATCCCTCTAACCCTCCATCTTGTAACCCCTATAAACCATAATTTCTAATACTTATTTCTAAAATTGTTACCCCTAACCACGATAATCCCTCTAACCCTCCATCTCGTAACCCCTATAAACCATAATTTCTAATACTTATGACCCCTAATCCCTATAATGACTATTATCCATTTCCCCTAACTTGTATAACCTGTAAACATTATCAATTCTTAAAGTTGTAACCCATAAAATCTTTCTCTAACCCTTAAACATTAGGACCTCAAACTTGTATATTCCCTAATAAATCTAATACTTATTAGTCATAATCCCTAACTTTATTACCTATAATCACTAATGTCTATAATGTATAACCCTTATAACCCCTAACCTCGAACCACTACTATCACTACTATTGCTAAAAATTGAACCCTAACACATAATCCCTTAATAAATAATCATTATATCCTCTAACTGCTAATCCTTGTAACCTCTAAATATATAATCACTTTATTTGATACCCATTATAACTTTATCACATATAATACTTTTGTTACCCCATATAACCCTTCATTATTAACCCTTATAACCATTAATCCTTAATCCCTTTAAGAAATAATTGTGAACTAATATAACCCAAATAAACCTTAGAATTATAACACTTTATTCACAACTCATATCCCTTATAACCCAAAAAAAAATGTACATATATTATAACCCGCAAGACCAATAAACCTTGTAATCCTTATCACCCATAATTGTTCTAAACTTTAACCCTCGATCCATAGTCCTTATAACTCTTCATATATTTAGATGATACAACTATCCATCCATATATCACCTAACCATTATTCCCCTAACCCTTATAACCTCTCCACCTTAACATGTATGGCCCCTATACTCCTAACATTTATAACACATTTAAACCATAAATCTGAATTCATTAATTATAACCCCCATATACTCCCCTTATCACATGTTTTAATTAACCCATATATACTCTAACGCTTATCACCCATTTCACCCTTAACCCCTAACATGTTTAAATTATAAGCTTTGAAATCCTCTATTCACTATAACTAATAATACATATCACCTATCTCCCTTATCACTGTAACATCTAATCCTAACAATCCCTAACCACCAACTGGTATACTGCTAACCCAACTTATAGGCCCTTAACTCAAACATCCCATAAATATTATAATGAATAACCCTTGTAACCACCATAACCCCTTTCACCCAATCACCTCCAACCCTTATACTCATTAATTGCTAACACTTAAATCCTCTAAATTGTATTATCCTTATTCTCCTAGACTTATAAAATGTAATCTATATTATCTTAAAGAGTTAATTCATATGGACCTCTCAACCCCAACCTTTAAGCCATAGTTAGTAATTCCCTAATCCTAACATGTATATCCTTGTACCAAAAATACTTATAACATATAAATATTATATATTCTATAACACCCATAAAAATAACACTTATCAATACGAAGATCCATTTGAAAAGAATCTGCAAGTTTCCACTAGTATGATTTTTTCACTTTTTGTTGACTATTAGTATGGATCTCATTTCTATCATGAATTGTTATTTTCCACTTTAGTAACAAAGGGTGAAAGAATGGATCATTCAAGAAGTAAGATGCTTAGTTGGTATCATTGGAAAAGTCATATCACTTGATCAAATAGAATAGGAAATCATTGTATATAAATAAGTTTAGGTTGATCATTTAATTTAGTTTACACATCAGTTTTCTTTTCATTTTCATTTTGTATATAAAGTATGCATATAGCTTATTTCAATTGTGAATAATCAGGTTTCAGAATAGAGATCAAAATTGGGCTCATTTACAAGGTTCGTGAATAATCAGGTTTCAGAATAGAGATCAAAATTGGGCTCATTTACAAGGTTCTTGCATTCATAAGGTTTCAAAGATTAACATAAGTTTATTTTCAGTTGAAGGAATGAGCTCCTTTTCCCTAGAAACTATAACCCATAGATTTTATATACATTTACGTGTAATTATTATAAACCCTAACCCTTATAACCCCTAACCCTAATAACTCTTGATAAACTTAACTCTTTTAATTTCTAACCCCTAATTTCTCCTAAACCACTAAATCTAAAACTCCTAATATATTTAACTTCTATAACCCATAACCTAGATATATCATCCTAACCTATATAGCCTCTATTACCATTAATCCCTAACAATTATAACCACTATAATTATTTTAACTAACCCTTATAACCATTATAATTATTTTAATAACTAACCATGAATATCACAATCTCACTTAAGCCTTAACTTCTAACCTCTATTACCATTAATCCCTAACAATTATAACCACTATAATTATTTTAACCACTAACCACAAAAATCACAATCTCACTTAAGCCTTAACTCCTAGACACCTTAACCCTTTACACATGACCCATATATCCCACATTATAACTAACCCCTATAACCATTAACTTCTATCCCATATAAGTCATTTCCATTAACCATTATAATCTCTATAACTTCTAGTTGTTATAACGCCAATAACCCTAGTTGTTGAGTTATATCCACCAATGATTGTATACATAAAACCAACTAAGCCTCTATCAACCCGAATGCCTAATCCTTATAACCACTAAACTTGATAACTCAAACCCATAATAACTCCTTACACTCATTTTTTATCATCTCTAACCTTTATAACCATTGTAATCATATGTATTACCTTAAACCCTCACCCCTTTAACCTCCAATATCAATTGTTTATAAACAAGTACATTTTTTATAAAACCTAACCCCTATAACCTTTAATCCATTACCTATGTGATGATAAACATTATAACCCTTATAACCCTATCATGCATAGCCATTTTAACCCTTAATTCCTAACTTACAACCCATAACCATTGTAGCTCTAACCCACGTAATTCTAATATCCCCAAAACACTACAAACCCTAAGCCTTAATACTTATAATACATTAACCATCATATATATAATGGTTAACCATAATAACCCAAAACCCTTAAATAACTCTTAACAATTATAACACCTATCCCTAAGTCGTTATAATTTTAAACCCATAATCCCTATTACTCTAATCCTTCTAACCCCTTACACCTAATGTCATTAAGATATATTATACATTCTTAAACGACATAACCATTAGGCCTTGAAACTCCTTTAACCAATAACAATTATACTCCCAATAACTCATTACCCTTTTAACAACTAATACATAACCCATATAATTGTTTATATGTAAATCATATAAACACTAACCACTATAAAACCCTATAAAACCTAATGCCAAAATGTTATAACCATGGAACCTTATAAATATTACCCATTAACCCTATATCGCAAACACATATAGTGGATAACCCCTCAAATAACATATATTTATAATCTCCAACCCTTGCAACCCATAAACCCTAATCCTAACCATTATAATCCCCAAAATTTAACCATATAAGTCCTTACCCTGGATCCTTATAACTA
>SNQJ01S0062692.1:52192-74409 GCA_010110895.2 Picea sitchensis
CATGAGGTGGACAATTTTGATGCAGTTTGAGATTTTTATGCCAGAGATAAGGTTGTCGGAAGATCTTTTGGAGAGAAGGAGGCTCAGACCTTCCATTAACAAGATGAAAAGATAGGGGGAGAGAGGGCACCCCTGTCGGAGTCCCCGATCACTTTTGAAGAAGCTAGAAGGCTCACCGTTGATCAAAACTGTGAAGTTGGCACTGGTGACACAAGCTAGGATCCATTGAATGACCTTGCCTCCAAACCCAACAGTGTGTAAAACAAGTCTTAAAAAACCCCAATCAATGCAGTCGAACGCTCTCTTGAGGTCTAATTTTAAAATCAGCGCCTTTGACTGTTTCTGCTTGATTGTATGGATGCATTCGTGGGCTGTTCCGATGGCATCTTGAATACACCTTCCTTTCAAGAAGCCCAACTTTTCCGCAAAGATGCATCTATCCAGAAAGGGTTTGATTCTATTTGAAATCACTTTGGAGACTAACTTGTAAATGAGGTTTCATAATGAGATCGGGCGAAATTCGCTGAAGGATAGTGGATTGGTTTCTTTCGGAATTAAAACCAGGAAAGTGGCATTTAGTCCTCCGTGAATCTTACCTTTTAATCGAGTATCTTCAACCATCTGGAGTAGATCCTCACCCACGAGATCAAAGAAGTGAATAAAAAATTCAGATGTCCAGCCGTCTGGACCCGGACTCCTCTCTTTCTTGAAAAGATGAAGAATTCCCTTTAGCTCTATTCTGCTGAGGAGGACACCGAAATCTTACAATACAACCTTGACAGAATGAGAGATCGAAGTACCAGACATTAATGGCACGTTGCCAAAAGGGGTAAGTCATATATATAAGTTATTACACCCTCCATAATTGAACAGATGGTGAAGGGATGGGTTGGTGCATTACCTCATAAACATACCAATCACATGGTTTGGTGCCATTCAACAAATGAGCTAACAGTGGTAGGTAACCATGAACACGTGGAGTACAATCATAGTTATTTCCCTGTCACGTCCACGAAGGAAGACATGTCATCCCCTATGTCCATATAGTATAGTATAGGAATGGTTGAACGTAGGACTTGATACATGGGCGTAATTTTGCATAAGGTTCAGAGCCAATACACGTGTAAAGGAGTATAGTTTGTTTATACTGGGTATAAGTTTCGACCTTAGAATAGGTACTTTATGGGTAGTCCTGAAAGAATTCACGTGGAAGATAAGTAATTGGAAAATATTGTATCCATAATTCTAGATAATAAACTTGAATAGCATGGTATTGAACAATGTGAAATTTAATGCACTTTACCTTGGGATGAGAAGACGTTTTCACCAAGGCAAGACCTTTTTATCTATCATAGGGATAGAAAACATTAAGAGTAGTATTGCTGGTCTTGGAATCTACTAATAATATTAATAATAACAATAACGAAATAATGATTAAAGATGCCATATGTTTAAAAAAAAAATCTAGTTGAGGTGACTTTATATCCACTTACAACCATTTTATCCACAAATAGGAAGTTTTCCACTTCTAGCTGCAACTATTTATTTTTAATTATTTTCGTAATGCAACCACTTAACTCATGATTAACTCCTAGTTTTATCCACTTGAGTACTCAACTTCTTCTAGGAGCTTCTGGATTAATTTGACTTCTTTGATCTTCTAGGAGCTTCTAGAAAACTCATGAGGGTTCTCCAACTTCTCAAGGCCATGACTCTCTAACCGCGAGGCATTATGTGGCGTTCCACATCTCACCAGAAACGAAAGGACATGTACTATCCATCTATAATAGTCTTACCTACACATTCACTGATATTCATGACCTTCTACCTCAAACAAACTCGGTTCCCTTAACCATACTACTGGGACTACCGAAATTTGCTACTGGACTTGCTTCAAGGGTTGACATCAATGACAACCAACCTAATTAATCAACAATAACTATTAACATTTATACCATATAACACATTTTCACCGACCCTTATAATATCCATAACTTCTAATTGTTATAAAATTTATAACCCCTGACATGTATATTAATTACAACATCTAGTCGTTACTTGTACTAGCTTTTAATGTTTTTTTTTTTTTTTAACATAAATGGTTGGAGGCTTTTATATTAAAAGAAAAACATCAAAAATTCAAAAATTACCTATGGCAGGGTGTGAGCACCTCTGTTGCTTCCATAAGAGATTAATTGCCTATGGGGGTCTATAAAAATTGTATCAGCTAGTCCATATGTGTTGCAGTTCTACCATGTAAAAATCGTGATATACATATTCAAAAGAAACAAAAATTTACAGTTCATTTGAGACCTGATTAGTGGTTTAGAGAAAACTCAGGATCTTTCTGTTGTTCCTCCTGTCGTGCTGCTGGATTCTCCTTTGTTGGGTTCGCCTCTGCATGGTGGCGGTCTGGATGTCCTGAAGCTGAGGGTACCAAGTGATGGTCATTGTTGGCTATTGAGTGAAAAGTGGAAGGGAGTCGAGACTCGTCGGAGCCAGCAGAATCCATTGGTTGCTATGGGTTTGCCAATTGTTGGGTGACAACCCTAATTTGTCTCGTATTTCTGTTGATTCCCCTTAATACTATCTCCAGTTCTTAATTATGGTGAGTTTTCTGTTGATGCAGTTGTGTCTGAAGGCCTACCAATTCCTCACGAATCCCCTGGTTCTCTCGCTGGAATTCCCGGTGGTGAGCATCTGTACGCTCCTTCGCCCTCCTAACGTTTGTGCATAGCACTCAAAACTGCTCTCGAAGCTCCTCTGAAATGCAATTCAGACAAGAGAAGGGTGCTCTTGACCTTCGCCACATGTTGGTGCAGAGACTCTAGAGCAGAGAAGACAAGCAGGCGTCGAGCAGAGGCTAAAGAAACGATGAGCACGGGTGAAATGAGTAGAGAATAGATACCAACCTGATTGGAGGCCGACCGATCTAAAGAGCCAAGTGAAAACGTTGGGTAATAGTCAGAGCAACCATGAGTGTTGAAGCAATGTTCCCTTGAGAGAAGAGGGAGCCAGAATCGCCCACGAGCAGAAGTGACTTCGCGCAAGATGAAAAAACGGAGATGACGTCACAGGCTTGTGGTCGATCGTTAGAGAAGGCATGTGAAGATCCATGGTAATAAGGGTGAGTACAGGCGGTTGAAGAAAGGACACGGGGATCAGGAAAGGAGGCATGTGGGCTTAGGAGGAGGGTCGTGTGCCAAGGAGAGGGGGGACCCATTCGAGCAAGGGGAAGGGGAGGGATGAGTCTACGGGGGATGGGGAAAGGGGGAAGGGGGAAGAGGGGGTTGAAAGGGGTGGATAGGAGGGGTGAGGAGGTCTAGAGAGAGGGTGGGTTAGGGTAGAAAGAGAGGGCTAAGGGGAGAAGTCCTTAGTTGTGAGTGGGAGACTGATTGAACTGGTGCAATTAAGGAAACCAATCATAGGAGGAGGCTTGATTGATGACTAGATGGCTCTGTTCTAGGGATTTTGAAGCTTTAGCTAGGTTATCTGCCTCAGTGTTCTAAGCACGGAGGATATGAAAGAAACATAAATTGGTGAAGTGATGTTTCAGGGTGTTTATTTGTGAGCAAAGGCCATTGGGAGGATGATTTGTTGAGGTTGAGAGACCCAGAATATCCTTTATGACTATTTTGGAGTCCCCTAGCACCATTAGAGTTCGAATACTTTGCTTGTGAGCTAGTTTTATCCCCATGTACACTGCTAGATTTTTTGGTCTGTTGTTGGTGGTTTTCCCCAAACCCCAGGAAAAGTCAACTACCTTTTGTCCATCGGACTCATAGATGACTCCCCCCGCACCTGCCACCCCTACTAGCTTTTAATGTTTATTACTCCTAATCACTAACCATATAATTTCTAACCTGTAAATCCCAAACAACTTAACCCTTACTTTTTTCCCCTAAGCACCTAATCCCTATATTTTCTAAACATTAATCCTTATAATCCATAAAATCTATAAACACCTTTTTTCCATAATAATATAACCCTTATCATCCCTAACACTTAACCCCCTAATACTCTCCATACGTATCCCCTATAAATACTAACCCTCAGTCCCTCTAAAGAAAAATTCTAAACATGTATAACCCAAATAATCCTCGATCCTTATAACTCCTAGTGAACTTAACTCTTATAACCCCTAACCCATATATTATCAACCTTTATCTCTTTTAACCTCTATAAAAACTAGATCTTATTCTTGAATGCCCCTATATACCCTCACACTTATAAAAGTTAACTGGTATAACTCTTAAAACTCTTATAACACCTAAATTAAAAAAATATACTATCGCTAATCTTAAAATTATAATCTTTATAACTCATGATCCCTAACCCCTAGCCACTATAAGCATTATAACACTTAACCATTAATCACTATAATTGATATTTCCCTTAAACCACTAAATATAAAACTCCTAACACATTTAACCTCTATAACGTGTAACCTAGATAGCTCATATCATCCTAACCAATAAACTATATTACTATTAATCCCTAACCATAATAACCACTATAATTATTTTAACCACTAACCACAAAAATCACAATCTCACTTAATCCTTAACTCCTAAACACCTTAACCCTTTACACATGACCCATATAACCCATATTATGACTAACCATTATAATCACATGTATTACCCTAAAAACTCACCACTTTAACCTCTAATATCAATTGTTTATAACCAAGTCCAATTTTTAAAAAACATAACATGTATAACCTTTAATCCATTACCTATGTGATGATCAACATTATAACCCTTATAACCCTATCATGCATAACCATTTTTAACCCTTAATTCCTAACTTACAACCCATAACCATTGTAACTACTACTAACCAAGTCCTTAAAACCATACTCATATAAAATTAAATACATAATCATTATAACACCTAACCCTTTTACATCATAACACATAAACCCTATAACCATTAAAACATAAACCATGAACCTAAATTTATGATTCTTATAACTCCATTCCCCTTCTCCTATAAAACCTTAACTCCCATAACTAGCCATTCAACACTCCTTATTAGTATATCCTTATGTCTCCTTGCATATAACCACTTTAACCCCTAATCCATATAAATTATAACACCTATAACCCCTAACCATTATAATTAAACTCTAAACCCTAACTCGTAAGGCATATAAACCATGACCCACATAACTCTATAATCCTCAAAATAGTACAAACCATAAGCCTTAATACTTATAACACATTAACCATCATAGATATAACCATTAACCATAATAACCTGAAACCCTTTTAACTCTTAACACTTATAACCCATATCCCTAAGAAATTATAATGTCAAACCCGTAATCTCTATTGCACTAATCCTTTTTAACTCCTTACACTTAATGTCATTAAGATATATTATACATCCTTAAACAACATAACATAACCACTAGGCCTTAAAACCCCTTTAACCCATAACACTTATACTCCCAATAACCCATTACCCTTTTAACGACTAATAAATAACCCATATAATTGTTAATATGTAAACCATATAAACATTAACCACTATAAAACCATATAAAACCTAATGCCAAAATGTTAGAATAACCCATCACCCTTTTAACGACTAATAAATAACCCATATAATTGTTAATATGTAAACCATATAAACACTAACCACTATAAAACCATATAAAACCTAATGCCAAAATGTTAGAACCCTTGACCCTTATAAATATTACCCATTAACCCTATACCATAAACACATATAGAGCATAACCCCTTAACCTCTATAACCGCTATAACATGTAACCTTAATCACTAACCCGTGTACTTTTCCACGAATCTAATCCTTAATAACTAATAACTATATAGTGTAACCAATCGAGACATAAACCCATAATATCCCTCAACCCACTTATCCAAACCATGGCATTATAAACCCTAATCCCTAACCCCTATAACTCTAATTTCTAAAATTGTTATCCCTAACCACGATAATCCCTCTAACCCTCCATCTTGTAACCCCTATAAACCATAATTTCTAATACTTATTTCTAAAATTGTTACCCCTAACCACGATAATCCCTCTAACCCTCCATCTTGTAACCCCTAAAAACCATAATTTCTAATACTTATGACCCCTAACCCCTATAATGACTATTATCCATTTCCCCTAACTTATATAACCTCCTAATCCCTATAATGACTATTATCCATTTCCCCTAACTTATATAACTTGTAAACATTATCAATTCTTGAAGTTGTAACCTATAAAAGCTTTCTCTAACCCTTAAACATTAGGACCTCAAACTTGTATATTCCCTAATAAATCTAACACTTATTAGTTATAATCCCTAACTTTATTACCTATAATCACTAATGTCTATAATGTATAACCCTTATAACCCGTAACCTCGAACCACTAATATTGCTAAAACTTAAACCCTAACACATAAGCCCTTAATAAATAATCATTATATCCTCTAACTGCTAATCCTTGTAACCTCTAAATATATAATCACTTTATTTGATACCCATTATAACTTTTATCACATATAATACTTGTGGTACCCCATATAACCCTTCATTATTAACCCTTATAACCATTAATCCTTAATCCCTTTAAGAAATAATTGTGAACTAATATAACTCAAATAAACCTTAGAATTATAACACTTTATTCACAACTCATATCCCTTATAACCCAAAAAAATGTATAGATATGATAACCCGCAAGACCAATAAACCTTGTAACCCTTATCACCCATAATTGTTCTAAACCTTAACCCTCGATCCATAGTCCTAATAACTCTTCATATATTTAGATGATACAACTATCCATCCATATATCACCTAACCACTATTCCCCTAACCCTTATAACCTCTCCACCTTAACATGTATGGCCCCTATACTCCTAACATTTATAACACATTTAAACCATAAATCTGAATTCATTAATTATAATCCCCATATACTCCCCTTATCACATGTTTCAATTAACCCATATATACTCTAATGCTTATCACCCATTTCACCCTTAACCCCTAACATGTTTAAATTATAAGCTTTGAAATCCTCTATTCACTATAACTAATAATACATATCACCTATTTCCCTTATCACTGTAACATCTAATCCTAACAATCCCTAACCACCATAATCCTAACAATCCCTAACCACCAACTGGTATACTTCTAACCCAACTTATAGGCCCTTAACTCAAACATCCCATAAATATTATAATGAATAACCCTTGTAACCACCATAACCCCTTTCACCCAATCACCTCCAACCCTTATACTCATTAATTGTTAACACTTAAATCCTCTAACTTGTATTATCCTTATTCTCCTAGCCTTATAAAATGTAATCTATATTATCTTAAAGAGTTAATTCATATTGACCTCTCAACCCCAACCTTTAATCCATAGTTAGTAATTACCTAATCCTAACAAGTATATCCTTGTACCAAAAATACTTATAACATATAAATATTATATATTCTATAACACCCATAAAAATTAACACTTATCAATATGAAGATCCATTTGCAAAGAATTTGCAAGTTTCCACTAGTATGATTTTTTCACTTTTTGTTGACTGTTAGTATGGATCTCATTTCTATTATGAATTGCTATTTTCCACTTTAATAACAAAGGGTGAAATAATGGATCATTCAAGAAGTAAGATGCTTAGCTGGTATCATTGGAAAAGTCATTTCACTTAATCAAATGGGCTGAGTAGATTAGAATAGGAAATCATTGTATATAAATAAGCTTAGGTTAATCATTTAATTTAGTTTACACATCAGTTTTCTTTTCATTTTGTATATAAAGTATGCATATAACTTATTTCAGTTGTGAATAATCAAGGTTTCATAATAGAGATAAAAATTGGGCTCATTTACAAGGTTCTTGCATTCATAAGGTTTCAAAGATTAACATAAGTTTATTTTCAGTTGAAGGAATGAGCTCCTTATCCCTAGAAACTATAACCCATAGATTTTATATACATTTACATGTAATTATTATAAACCTTAACCCTTATAACCCTTAACCCTAATAACTCTTGATAAACTTAACCCTTCTAATTTCTAATGCATAATTTCTCCTAAACCATTAAATCTAAAACTTCTAATATTTTTAAACTCTATAACCCATAACCTAGATATATCATCCTAACCTATATAGCCTCTATTACCATTAATCCCTAACAATTATAACCACTAACCCTTATAACCACTATAATTATTTTTACTAACCCTTATAACCACTATAATTATTTTAACAACTAACCACGAATATCACAATCTAACTTAAGTCTTAACTCCTAACCTCTATTACCATTAATCCCTAACAATTATAACCACTAATCCTTATAACCACTATAATTATTTTAACCACTAACCACAAAAATCACAATCTCACTTAAGCCTTAACTCCTAGACACCTTAACCCTTTACACATGACCCATATATCCCACATTATAACTAACCCCTATAACCATTAACCTCTATCCCATATAAGTCATTTCCATTAACCATTATAATCTCTATAACTTCTAGTTGTTATAACCCCAAAAACCCTAGTTGTTGAGTTATATCCACCAATGATTGTATACATAAAACCAACTAAGCCTCTATCAACCTGAATGCCTAATCCTTATAACCACTAAACTTGAGAACTCAAACCCATAATAACTCCTTACACTCATTTTTTATCATCTCTAACCTTTATAACCATTGTAATCATATGTATTACCCTAAACCCTCACCCCTTTAACCTCCAATATCAATTTTTTTATAAACAAGTACATTTTTTTATAAAACTTAACCCTTATATCCTTTAATCCATTACCTATGTGATGATAAACATTATAACCCTTATAACCCTATCATGCATATCCATTTTAACCCTTAATTCCTAACTTACAACCCATAACCATTGTAACTCTAACCCACATAATTCTAATATCCCCAAAACACTACAAACCCTAAGCCTCAATACTTATAATACATTAACCATCATATATATAACGGTTAACCATAATAACTCAAAACCCTTAAATAACTCTTAACCATTATAACCCCTATCCCTAAGTCATTATAATTTTAAACCCATAATCCCTATTACTCTAATCCTTCTAAACCCTTACACCTAATGTCATTAAGATATATTATACATTCTTAAACGACATAACCATTAGGCCTTGAAACTCCTTTAACCCATAACAATTATACTCCCAATAACTCATTACCCTTTTAACAACTAATACATAACCCATATAATTGTCTATATGTAAATCATATAAACACTAACCACTATAAAACCCTATAAAACCTAATGCCAAAATGTTATAACTCTGGAACCTTATAAATATTACCCATTAACCCTATATCGCAAACACATATAGTGGATAACCCCTCAAATAACATATATTTATAATCTCCAACCCTTGCAACCCATAAACCCTAATCCTAACCATTATAATCCCCAAAATTTAACCATATAAGTCCTTACCCTGGATCCTTATAACTACTTTAACCATTAAAATTAATTATACATAATCTTCATCCCTCATAATTACTAACCTTCTAAACATTATAAACCATAAAAGCTAATCCATAACCATTATAGCCCATAATCGCTTACCCCTAGGCCATAAAACTCTCCAAATTCAAACCCCTAAACCACGAACCTATAACCAATATATTATAATAAACATAATGCATAAAATCATTAACCCTTATAACCCTTATTACTACTGATAAACCTTATATACCTTAACACCTAACCCATAATCCATATAACCCCTAATCCCTAGAAACGTTATACCCAATAACCCCATGAACCATAATAAGTAATCCATTACCACTATAGCCCATAATCACTCACCCATAATCCATAAAAACCTCTAAATCCAAACCCCTAAACTAATAACCTATAACCAATATCCTCCTATCCATATAACTCTTGAAACCATTAATCATTATAACCCCATATTAATCCTAAACCTTATAATCCTTGGTCCCTAGAACCACAATACCTATTAACCCTTTAACCTATAACCTATAACCTCTAATCTCTATAACCCATGGCCTTTATAACCCTTATAACCCCTAAAAATAAAACATGTAAGATTAATCTTCTAACCTCTATATATGAAAACCTCGATAACATCACTCACGCCTAATTCCTATAACCCCAATCCCATAACCCCTATAACCCATTAGCTCTATATCATAACCAATATAAGTTCCAATCTCTATCACCCAATTTACCCTAACCCTTATCTCCAATAAACCTTTATCCCTAAATTATATAACCCTTAACCCTATAATATTTATCCTCAAACTCTTGTAAACCCCTTATACCTAACAAATGCAATTCATTTAATCCCTAACCATTATAATAGGTGTCATAGATTTCACCCATTGACCTCTATAAAGCTTAATCACTAACCCTCATAGTTCCTAACAAGTATAAGTAGGCCTATCAACTAATAATCCCATACACTGACCCATGGAACCTTGAACCCATAACCTCTATAAAACCTAATTTTTTAATCCCTAATGTCCAACCCATAACCCTTATAATCCTAATGCCTATCCCCTATAACTATAATTTCTAAACCTATCAATTGCAACTACTTTAACCCTTGTAAACCTCAAACACCTAACCCCTAAATCCTATGAACACTAATGCCTATAACGACTAATTCCCTTTCCCTAGGCTTATGTGACCCATAACCACCATAAATTATGGAATGCCTAACCCCTAAACCCTAAAACCTTAAACTCTAATTTTTATCTCTCGTAAGAAATAACATGTATATCAACTCTAACCTCTAAGCATTAGTACTAATATGTAACTTATATTACCCATAATTGCTAACCTACATAATTTCTAACCCCTAACCCTAAATCAATTCAACGTCGAACACTTAAACCCTAACTTAGTAACCCTAAGCACCTAAATCCTATAACCGCTAAACCTCTCAACCTTAACCCGTATGGCCCCTATACTCCTAACATTTATAACACATTTAAACCTTAAATCCTAAGTCATTAATTATAACCCCCATATACTCCCCTTATCATGTGTTTCAATTAACCCATATATACTCTAACACTTATCACCCATTTCACCCTTAACCCCTAACATGTTTAAATTATAAGCTTTGAAACCTCTATTCACTTATATCTAATAATATCCCCTATTTCCCTTATCACTATAACATCTAATCCTAACAATCCCTAACCACCAACCGATATACCGCTAACCCAACTTATAGGCCCTTAACTCAAACATCCCATAAATATTATAATGAATAACCCTTGTAACCACCATAACCCTTTTCACCCAATCACCTCCAACCCTTATACTCATTAACTCATTAATTGCTAACACTTAAATCTTCTAACTTGTAGTATCCTTATTCTCATAGCCTTATAAAATGTAATCTATATTATCTTAAAGAGTTAAGTCATATTGACCTCTCAACCCCAACCTTTAATCCATAGTTAGTAATTCCCTAATCCTAACGAGTATATCCTTGTACCAAAAATACTTATAACATATAAATATTATGTCTTTTATAACACCCATAAAAATAACACCATTAGCTCCTTATCCATAGAAATTATAACCCATAGATTTTATATACATTTACATGTAATTATTATAAACCCTAACCCTTATAACCCGTAACCGTAATAACTCTTGATAAACTTAACCCTTTTAATTTCTAACCCCTAATTTCCCCTAAACCACTAAATCTAAACTCTTAATATATTTAACCTCTATAACCCATAACCTAGATATATCATCCCAACCTATATAACATCTATTACCATTAATCCCTAACAATTATAACCACTAACCCTTAGAACCACTATAATTATTTTAACCACTAACCACAAAAATCACAATCTCACTTAAGCCTTAACTCCTAACCTCTATTACCATTAATCCCTAATAATTATAATCACTAACCCTTATAACCACTATAATTATTTTAACCACTAACCACAAAAATTACAATCTCACTTAAGCCTTAACTCCTAGACACCTTAACCCTTTACACATGACCCATTTATCCCACATTATAACTAACCCCTATAACCATTAACCTCTGTTCCATATAAGTCATTTCCATTAACCATTATAATCTCTATAACTTCTAGTTGTTATAACCCCAATAACCCTAGTTGTTGAGTTATATCCACCAATGATTGTATACATAAAACCATCTAAGCCTCTATCAACCCTAATGCCTAATCCTTATAACCACTAAACTTTATAACCCCAACCCATAATAACTCCTTACACTCATTTATTATCATCTCTAACCTTTATAACCATTGTAATCATCTGCATTACCCTAAAACCTCACCCCTTTAACCTCGAATATCAATTGTTTATAACCAAGTACATTTTTTATAAAACCTAACCCCTATAACCTTTAATCCATTACCTATGTGATGATAAACATGATAACCCTTATAACCCTAACATGCATAGCCATTTTAACCCTTAATTCCTAACTTACAACCAATAACCATTGTAACTCTAACCCACATAACTCTAATATCCCCAAAACACTACAAACCCTAAGCCTTAATACTTATAATACATTAACCATCATATATATAACGATTAATCGTAATAACCCAAAACCCTTAAATAACTCTTAACAATTATAACCCTTATCCCTAAGTCATTATAATTTCAAACCCATAATCCCTATTAATTTAATCCTTCTAACCCCTTACACCTAATGGCATTACGATATATTATGCATTCTTAAACAACATAACCACTAGGCCTTGAAACCCCTTTAACCCATAACAATTATACTCCCAATAACTCATTACCCTTTTAATAACTAATACATAACCCATATAAGTGTTTATATGTAAATCATATAAACACTAACCACTATAAAACCTAATGCCAAAATGTTATAAACCTGGAACCTTATAAATATTACCCATTAACCCTATATCGCAAACACATATAGTGGATAACCCCTCAAATAACATATATTTATAATATCCAACCCATAAACCCTAATCCTAACCATTATAATCCAAAAAAATTAACCATATAATTCCTTACCCTTGATCCTTATAACTACTTTAACCATTAAAATTAATTATACCTAATCGTCATCCCTCGTATTTACTAACCTTCTAACCATTATAAACCATAAAAATTAATCCATAACCGTTATAGCCCATAATCACTTACCCCTCGTATTTACTAACCGTCTAACCATTATAAACCATAAAAATTAATCCATAACCGTTATAGCCCATAATCACTTACCCCTAGGCCATAAAACCCTCCAAATTCAAACCCTTAAACCATGAACCTATAACCAATGTATTATAATAAATATAATGCATAAAATCATTAACCCGTATAACCTCTATTACTTATAAACCTTATATACCTTAACACCTAACCCATAATCCATATAACCCCCAATCCCCAGAAACATTATACCCGGTAACCCCATGAACCATAACAAGTAATCCATTGCCACTATAGCCCATAATCACTCACCCCTAATCCATAAAAACCTTTAAATCCAAACCCCTAAACTAATAACCTATAACCAATATCCTCCAATCCATATAACTCTTGAAACCATTAATCATTATAACCCCCTATTAATCCTAAACATTATAACCCTTAGTCCCTAGAACCACAATACATATTAACCCTTTAAACTCTAACCTCTAATCTTTATAACCCATAGCCTTTATAACCCTTATAACCCCTAAAAAATGAAACACATAAGATTAATCTTCTAACCTCTATATATGAAAACCCCCATAACATCACTCACCCCTAATCCCTATAACCCCAATCCCATAATCCCTATAACCCATTAGCTCTATATCATAACCAATATAAGTTCCAATCTCTATCACCCAATTTACCCTAACCCCTATCTCCAATAAACCCTTATCCCTAAATTATATAACCCTTAACCCTATAATCTTTATCATCAAACTCTTGTAAACCCCTTATACCTAACAAATGCAATTCATTTAATCCATAACCATTATAATAGGTGTCATAGATTTCACCCTTAACCTCTATAAAGATTAATCACTAACCCTCATAGTTCCTAACAACTAGAAGTAGGCCTATCAACTAATAATCGCATACACTGACCCATGGAACCTTGAACCCATAACCTCTATAAAACCTAATTTTTTAATCCCTAATGTCCAACCCATAATCCTTATAATCCTAATGTTTATCCCCTATAAATGTAATTTCTAAACCTATCAATTGCAACTACTTTAACCCTTGTAAACCTCAAACACCGAACCCCTAAAACCTATGAACACTAATGCCTATAACGACTAATTCCCTTTCCCTAGGCTCATGTGACCCATAACCACCTTAAATTATGGAATGCCTAAACCCTAAAACCTTAAACTCTAATTTTTATCTCTCGTAAGAAATAACATGTATATCAACTCTAACCTCTAAGCATTATTAGTACTAATATGTAACTTATATAACCCTTAATCACTAACCTCCATAATTTCTAACCCCTAACCCTAAATCAATTCAGCGTTGAACACTTAAACCCTAATCACCTCAATCCTATAATTGTTAAACATTAATCTTTATAATCCCTATAAACAATTTATTACATACTAGCATAATCATTATCATCCCTAACTCACTGACCTACAAAACTATATCATACTAACCCCTAATATTTATAGCACCTAATCCCTAACCTTGGTAATGCCTAAGACCATGAAGCCATTACCCCTAAACCCTATAACCATTAACACCTAACACTTATAACCCATAAACCCTATAACCCTAACAACCTTAATAACTAACAAGTGTACCCTTCCACAAAAATAATCCTTATTAACTAATAAGTATATATTGTAACCAATGGATACATAAACCCATAACCTTTAAAACCCCAACCCATTTAAGTGCTAATGTACAAACCATGAACTTATAAACCCTAACCACTAACCCCGGTAACTCTAACTTCTAAAATTGTTACTCCTAACCATTATAAGCCCTCAAACCCTCTATCGTGTAACCCCTATGAACCATAATTCCTAATACTTATGACACCTAATATTGATAATGACTAGTGTCCCTTTCCCCTAACTTATATAACCTATAAACACTATAAATTCTAGAAGTTTTGACCCATAAAAGTTTCACTGATCCTTAAACATTAGAACCTTGAACCTATATATTCCATAATAAATATAACACTTATTAGTCATAATCCCTAAATTTATTACCTATAATCACTAATGTCAATAATATATAACCCTTATAACCCCTAACCTCGAACCACTACTATTGTTAAAAATTGAACCCTTGCATATAAGCTCTTAACAAATAATCACTATATCCCCTAACTGCTAATCCCTATAACCACTAAATCTATAATCACTTTGTTTGATACCCACTATGACTCTTATCACATCTAAGACATATGTTACCCCATATAACCATTCTTTCTTAAACCTTATAAACATCAACCCTTATTGCCTTTATGACATAATTGTGAACCGATATAACCTAAATAAACCTTACTCCTTATAACACTTTACTGACAACTCATAGCCCTTATAACCCAAAAAATACATACATGTTATAACCCATAACATTGATAATCCTTGTAACCCTTATCACCCATAACCCTTCTAAACCTTGGCCCTTGATTCATAATCCTTATAAATCTTGATCTATTTAGATGATATAACTATCCATCCATATATCACCTAACCATTATACCTCTAACCCTTATAACCTCTACACCTTAATCCCTATGGCCCCTATACTCCTAACATTGATAACACATATAAACCTTAAATCTTAATGCATTAATTCTAACCCCCATATACTCCCCTTATCACCTATTTCAATTAACCCATATGTACTCTAACTTTTATTGCCCATTTTACCCTCAACCCCTAACATGTTTAAATTATAACCTTTGAATCCTCTATTCACTATAACTACTAATACCTATCCCTTATTTCCCCTTTCACTCTAACATCTAATCCTAACAATCCCTAACCACCAACTGGTATACTTTTGGACATGGTGATTTGACTATTAAAGTGAGAAATCGATTTATTTTCAAGCTATATCTTGAGGAGATTTACCATAAAGAATGGATATTGATTCAAGACGACATGACATCCTCCATAAGAAGCGGTTCTGTAATTTATAGTTCAATTAAGTGGATTGAACCTGTGGAGCATTCTACTCGATTACAATCTGTGACAAATTCTTATGTATAAGAGATATTGTTAATCTTAACCTATACCCAAAGGGATCCACAAGACAATTCTCCATTGGCTGGAATATGAAATAAATTCTTCACCTTGCAACCCCGAATTGTGATGGTCGTGATAAAATCATACCAATATTGTGATCCACAAATATCACTTTTAAGATAGCTTTCTCCCTTTTGTTGTTGATGTTATACAAAGCTATATATCGAAGATTTATGTTCGGGTTCTCTCATGATTATGCTTTGACTTTTTCTCATCGATGACCAAAGTACACACATTAAAATCAAATTATTTGAAGTAGGAATATAATGGTAGTTGACCATAGATCAAGCACATTTGCAAAAGATTTCATGTAAGGTCATTCTTGGTTCCCATATTGTAGATGAGTATGAAGAGTGGAAGTTATATTTTTTTGCATTGGATAGGGGAGGGAAAGGAGGGATGCACAGCAAAGATATATACTTTGGTAATTCAAGTGGATTGGATTTTTTTCTTTCAGGAAATGAAATGAGAACCAAGGAGGAAACACAAAACCTAATGCATTGTGCATGTGACTGTAGAAGACTTGGAAAATGTCAACTCGATCTAATTTATGATCATTCTCAATAAGACAGTCTTATTGAATGCCATTATTGAGAACGACTCCCCTTCAAAGAAGAATACATCGATACATGAAGATGGAGGGGGAGGAATTACTTACATGAAGAATTTGCATTTGCATTGTCAGACAATTGGTCTAGATTGATGGACAGTTGGATAGTTGGTTGTAATTGATGTCAAACCTTGGAGAGTGATGGTGTAGATTGATGTCAACCCTTAGAGATTGATGTCAACCCGTGAGTATGTTTGGTAGAACATTCTAGTAGCCCCAAAAGTATGGTTACGGGACTCAAGTTTGTTTGAGGTATAAAGGCATGAAGATTAGTGTATATGCAAGTAAGACTATTCTATATGGATAGTACATGTCATGCCATTTCCGGTGATATGGGAAACATCGCATAACTCCTCACAGTTAGAGAGTTGTGGCCTTGTGAAGTTGGAGAACCCTCATGAGTTATCTAGAAGCCCATAGAAGGTCAAAGAAGTCAATTTATTCTAGAAGCTCCTAGAAGAAGTTTACTAGTCAAAGTGGTTGTAGCTAGGAGTGAATCATGAGTTAAGTTGTGGCAAAAAGAAAATAAATAAAAATAAATTAGTTGCAACTAGAAGTGGTGAGTTTACTATGTGTGGATAAATTGGTTGTAAGTGGACAAGTGGTTAGAAGTGGGTTAGCCCTAAAATAAGGAAGATGGGTAAAATTAGTTAGAAGTTAACCCCTTAAGGAAGCTACTTGGAGAGTATAAATAAGAGAGCAAGGGTCTCCTATTTGCACCTAATGAGAACATTGAATATTTATTATTTGTGAAAAAATTATTGTAGGTACTCATTGATACATCTTAAGTTACACAATTCTGAGGCAACAAAGAAGGGTTGACGATGAAAGTTTTAGAGTTGCAGAACTACTAAAAAAACCCTAGTTTTTTTCGTGTACGCAGGTTGCAGTGGAGGAAGTCGCGTACATATGTGGGTTGCGGTGGATTAGAGTGCGTACATATGTGATCTAAAGAAGAGGAGGTCACGTACAGTTGGTAAAATCCATGAAATCTTGAGTTTCTGAGGGTGTCAGGTTTTCAGAGTCTGAAAGCAAGTTCCCAGGAAGGTCTATAGTGATCAGGTACAACAGATATATCTACAGGTTCAAAAGGTATGTCATATTCTTATGTGTAGTTGGATATTGTTGCCTTCATGAGATATGGTTATGGGAGTTTGAGGATTTGTCCTAGACATGTTATTGGTTGTATGGAACTTATTGTATGATCTAGATCTACAAAAATACAACATTGGTATGTTTGGTAATCATTATTGTTACATCTTGTTGGGTTGAGTGTTGAGGCATATCTTGTATTTCTTTGTACATGGTTGAGGGGTTTTGGTTTTGATGTGTTGGTGAAGTTGTTTGTGTAGTTTTAGGTTGCATATCAGTGAGGGTTTAATGTCTAGTCCATGTGAGGGTTATTACACTTGATCATGATTGTATACACATGTAAGGCACATGACTAGAGAGACATAGATGCACTTGGATAAGGTATATGTATGATTATGTATGAAAAGGGAACAACTACATATTGGACACAGTGACAGGGTATAGGTTGATGTGACAAAGTCAACAAAGTGTCTGAAATTCAGAAAGGTGAAAACCCTATATTTATGAAGGTGTATGCAGGCTACATTATAGACAGGCCACATACGTATGTAGGTTGCAGTATAGACAGGTTGTGTACATACGCAAGTTGCAGCATATACAAGTCACGTACATGTTGGTATTTGTTGGTGCAGGTTGATTACTGGCACATGTTAATTACAGGTTATTTGTATATGTTGGTTACAGGTTGTTGGCATAGATTGGCACAAGTTTACAGTGGTATATTTCACAGTGATAGTGTACGAGTGGTTTAATCAGTTATTTGACATTTATATTTTAGGGCGGCTAGACGGGGCAAGGAAAGGGGGTTGTGGCCTCCTTCAAGTTGTTGTCGAAGAATCAATGAGTTGAGGCTTCCTTCGGGTTTGAGCCTAAGAACTAGGTGGTTGTATACACCTTCCCTTTGGAGCTGGAGAACCCAAGGGGTTGTAGCCTCTATCTGGTTGGAACCAGAGAATTATGGACTTGGAGCTTCCTTCGGGTTGAAGCCTGAGAAACTAGGGGGTTGGAGCCTCCTTCCAGTTGGAACTGGAGAATTGGAATTTGGTGCTTCCTTGAATGTAATTCTTGACATACAACAAAATAATTTCACGGTATTCGCCCACATTGGGTTTCCACGTAAATATTGGTGTATTGTGTATTGTGTGGATGTGTTTATTATTGTTCATTATTCTCTGATGGATGTTAATGTTTATGATGCAATAATATATTGATGATGAAATGATGAACATTGTGGAATAAGCTAAAAGAGTATACATTTTGGTTAAAAGGATTAATAAGTGGTATAAATTTCTCAACAATGACTCACCCCCCCTCCCCCTCTTAGTAATCCAACAATTGGTATCATAGCAGGTTCCTTCAGGAATTAGTTTAACCACTGGGAGGTAGATCATGGAGAGCAGCGGTATGTATAAAAATGGAATACCATAGTTTGATGGAAAAAACTATGCATTATGGAGTAGAAGGATGAAAACATATGTACAAGCATAGGGATTTGATGTTTTTCAATCAGTGGTAGATGGATAAAAAGCACCAACCTTTCTTCCAACATATAAAAATAGAAAGAAATTTGAAGAAAATAATTCGAAAAACAAAAATGTCATCCTAAATGGTATAGTTGATTCAATATATGTCAAAGTTATGCATTGCAACTCTGCAAAGGAGATTTGGGACAAGCTATAGAATTTTTATGAAGGAGTCACCAAAGTCAAGGCAGCAAAGCTTCAAACTTACAGAGGTCAATTTGAATAACTAAAGATGAAGGAAGATGAAAATATTGCAGCTTATTTTTTACAAGTTCATGAAACAATGAATGCAATTATAGGATTGGGAGAAGAAGTTGATGAATCTATAATTCTTCAAAAAGTACTAAGATATCTTCCAATTAGATTTGATCCTAATATCTCAACACTAGAAGAAATAACAGATCTAGATTCGATAAGCATGGATGAGCTACATGGAATATTCATAGCCTATGAAATGAGAACATGACAAGAGAATCCAGTTACAAAAGAAGCATCATTCAAAGCATCCAAGAAGTCAAAGAAAAAGGGAAATCAAAAGCCAAAGTCAAAATGTAGTTGCAGCGATGATTCAAAAGAATATGAAGAAATGGAAAACTTTTTAAGAAAGTTGCAAAAGGGAACAGGTAAATATAAAGGTAATCTTTCGTTGAAATGTTTTAATGGCGATAAAATTGGTCATTTTGAAAATAAGTGTCCTTATACCATAAATTCAGATAGTGATGAAGAGGAAGAGCCCAATAAAGAAAATAAATATCAAAAGGGAAACTGGAAAAATAAAAAGAAAGTCTTCAAGAAAAATCTATACTCAAGAAAAGACAATTCCTCGTCTGGTGAAGATGATGAAACCAACAGTGATTCAAAAAAGGTATTATTTATGGATAAGTAAAATCAAAGATGAAACTCTAATAGTTTATAAGAAGAATGTGAAGTCGATCTCAGAGCATAATCAATTAGTGCCTTAGAATGACTAAGGAAACAAAGAAAGAAAAACAAGTTACTAAAGAAAGAACTAAACAGAATTCAGAATCTCAACTCAGAGGAAGTCAACCAGATAATTACAAAGTTGAAAGTCCAAGTAGAAGAGGACAAAAGGATTGAAGAAATACTCAGAAGTCAGCTAGCAGAGAAGGAGAAGATGATTGAAAGGTTGGAAGCAGAAGCATTCACTCTAAGAAAAGATCTTCAAAAGGACATGTAGAAATATAGCACCAAGACATTGGATAAGATCATCAATAAGCAAAGGCCATACTATGACAAGTCTGGACTAGGATACAACCAAATGCGGACTAAGAAAGGTTCAAGATCCTTGATAAAAGCAATAGAACAAAATATTTATGCAGAAGTTCTCAAAGGAAGGAATCATGGTCGATAGGAATCAGAAAGAAATGAATACATAAGACCCTCTACATTCAAGTAGCAAGGAAGCTTCAATCATTTTGAAAGAAACAACCAAAGAGAAGATCTCGATAATCCAAGGTAGAATAACAGAAGGACTGAACGACAAGGAAAATCATTCACTCCTAGGTATATAAATTATTTTATGGTCATTGTTTTTATTGTACTAACTTTGGATATAAGGTTGCAGATTGTAGGGATTATGAAACAAATACTCAACAAGAATGGTCGCAGGGTTTAAACCATGGCTAGAAGGAGTGGATAAAGGTGCCTTGAGTTAGGTGTCGGAATACTCGGGGTTTGAGGGAGATCTCTACATGAACATAGAACCTTAAATTCCAATGAAAACTCTTATCTTGTGGTGAAGGGTTGCATGGGACAAGAACCTCGACTTAAGAGGTGAAAGGGACAACCTTAGTGCTCTTCAAATCAAAGAAACATCTTCTGAAGGCTTGGTAATCTTGAGAAAACAATTAGGAGAATCCCTAAGACAGCCAAGTCCGAGTTTGGACTGGTAATCGTGGAAAATCTAGTGTTTTGAGATATGATGAATCATAGTCGTTGATTTGGAACCAGGAATAGATCTTGACCCTCCATCGGAGTAGGATAGGATCCCTATAGAAGACGAACTTTGAATAAAAAAGGATCATTGATCTACCAGAGGATTGAGAAGCGATATGATCTAGACCGTTAGTCAGACTTGGTCATCGAAGTATGAAAGCGTAGGGTGTTGATGGAACTCTAACGGAAATACTCTGAGAAACAATCTAGATCGTCGATTAGGATAAGGGAAGATTTGATTTGAGTCGTTGATTTGGGATAAATGTTGGACACACCTACCACACTTAGAGGGGGGGTGAATGAGTGTGGGGATCTTTTTCCCAAAACTTCCCTCTTACACAAAACTCATTAGTTAGAAATTGACATTTACTCATTACTCATTGTTGTCATTAATAATCAGTTAGATGTGAATATATATCAGCAACATATATCAGCAATATATCATCAACAAATCATCTCCACAATGAACACAAGGAACACAAGATGTATGTACATTTTTTCTTTTTATTATGGACTTCAATCCGGGGGTTTTTCAGCAACAACTGAATAGAGTACAACTCTACAAGATCACCAGCTCTTTATGTAAGACTCAGCTTACATTCTCAGCACCAACTGAGATGAGGCAACAATCCTCAACATATATCAATCTGTACCATAAACAAGAGCATCAACCATGCGCCAACCTGTGCCAAACAACCTGTAATCAACATGTACC
>SNQJ01S0062692.1:75570-93268 GCA_010110895.2 Picea sitchensis
TCAATCCTTTGACATCAATCAATCACTCGACATCAATCAATGACATCAATCAATCAAACCATTGGAATCAATGACAACATGATCCAACAGTGAAGGCCCAACAGTCTCCTTGGCGATTAATAAACCCTTGTTTTACCGCTGAGGATTGTGGTCGTTGATTTTCCATGATGGTCAGATATGGACCCTTGGTCGGTGTAGGGGTAAGATTAAATCTCGATCATTGATCTAGCGAGATAATTGATCCTAGTCGTCCATCACAGGACATCGTTCAGAGTAAATTGTTGTCTCTAAGGAGATGCACTTTGAAGGAGGGACTCTGAAGGCAAATCTAGACCGTCAATTGGAACCAAAGCAAGATTTGATCTTATTTGTCCATCGCAGGACATTATTCAGAGTCGGTCGTAGTCCTAGAGGAAATGCATTAACCTGTCGTGAACGGAGGAACTCCGAAAGGAGATCTTGAATGTTGATCTGCCATGGTCATAGGAACTATGAAAGGATATCTAGACCGTTGATATACTACAAAAGGCTTAAGAGGGTGATGTGGATGGTGCCACGTGTCAAGTAAAATTATGCCATGTGTTAACCAAAGATGGCACCACGTGTCATTATGACTTGGCACCTACAAGTGAAATTTTGTGTGAAGACGAATGACACGTGTCAAGTGACGATGATGCCACATGTCCAGAAGAGATTGTTCCATGTGTCAGGTAGTGAACCTTTTCAGAGTTGACTCTAAAGGGTTTGGAGTACAACTCTTATGAGCTTAGAGTATGACTCTGAAGAGATAATCTAGATCGTTGATCGGTGAGTGGCGAGACGCGACGATGGTTGTCGATCTGTCAGAGATCCCACTTAAGCTATGAGAGGATGTAATGACTACCTGATGACGTCGCCTGCCAAATTGGTAGTCCATGTGTCCAAGGAGGTGACATGTGTCATCTAGGGATTGGTCGATGGGGGAAGAAGGTGGGTCCCATTAGGTGAAGAGGTCCTTTGGATCCTTATTTTCAGGTATGTCAGTTGGATCTATTGAGGTTCATCCTTGGGAGAATCTGGGCCATATATCCTCGACGTATCATTGTTGGAGGTGAAAGGTAGGTGAGTTGGGAGGAATCTCGAACATTGATGACCCAGGCATCGATGTTACAACAATAACCCTCGATCTTTCATTGGGTGAGAGGAATATCCATCGTTGATCTTTCGTGAAACTTGGTCAACAGAGGAGTGAGGGAGATGATGTCATAAATGACGTGACATGCCAACAAGGTAGCCAGAGTGTCCCTAGGATGACAACTATCAGTTGTCAGTTGGTTAACGAGGGTCTGGAGAGGAAAGACAATTGTATACGTTGATCTAATCGGAGATGTGATGAAGAGATCTAGACCGTTGGATCCAAATGCATCATCGTCAGAATGTGGGAGGTTTATAAGGTCATTTTTGACCAAGAAGTGTTGACGAAGATGGAATAATCATCGACGACGACCTAAATCGGAGCTAACGATGATCGTTGATCAGTAGAGGGGAGAGGAGAAACCTCCACCATAGATCTTGTGGGTCACATCCATGTGCCATAAAAACCATTAGGGGTTGGGTGTTAACCTATGTGCCAATTGTTAGCATCGACGTGTTATGAACCATAGAGATCAAGAGCTGAGAGTCGTAGGATTTGGTTAAGGTACTCTTTGGTGTATCGTCATCGGAGTTTTGATAGGGGGAGTGAACCTTGGGATAATAAATCTCGACGACGACAAAGGTGGGCCAAGGGATCATGCCTGTGGAAAAAACATATAGGTGGAAGTTGCCATATTGGCCGACATGAGTAGTAAGAGACCACATGGATGCCATGTGGAAATAAGTCGGTTGTTGTCCAATGAAATCTCGGAAAACTTTGAGAGGTTATAACTTTTAATCAAGATCTTAGTTTTGAGCAAACTTATAGTCTTCGGAAAGCTCTTGACGAGCAAAAGACGATGGTGTGCTTACAAAATGGAATTTATATTATTAGAAGAAATGAAATTTATTACCCCATTTCCCTTAACTTAGGGCGTCAGGTGTGTTACATAGTGGTATCAAAGCAGGCTACAACACTAGGCCTAGATGGGCCAGAGATCAGTCAAAGGACTTGTATAATAAGACAAAGATGAGCCTATTTAAAAGAATTTCTCTGTATTTAAAGTTTACTTATTATCAACATTATCTCCTTGAGGAGAAGGACTGCAGATTGAAACTTTTATTTCGTTTTAAATTTTTACAATAGAAACCTTAACATGATTATTGCACCAAAAGGATTAAATTTTCAACCAGGTGGTTTTTCCTACAGAAGTGGGAATGTGTTGATAAGAACTTAGGGTAATACCTGAATGTGAATGATTGAAAATGGTTGAACCATGTTATAAAGTTGCATGAGACCCGAGAATGGATGAGTTGAGCTGAATTTCTCAAGTGTAATGTTGTCTAACCATTGGATAGATAGAGCCTCTTACAATTGTGGTAACTATGTATGTAAGGGTTAAGACCTTACGAAAAATTTCCTTGCGGTTCAAAGAACTTAGTGTGGATTGATAGAATCCTTAGCAGTATTAATTACTTCTTAATAAAAATACTAAACTCGGTATATGAAATTCCTCATTATCATAGGATTGATGGAAAATATGTAAGGTCGATTTGCTTGACCTATAATAAATAAAATTTGGGGCTAGATTTATCTAGTTAAGCAAAAGAGAAAGGGTCCTTTGGACTGTTGATATCCCTCATAAAAGAAGTGAAACGACATGAACATATGAGTAAGTGATGAGCTCATGGTTGTATTAAAGAAAATGTATAATCCTATTAACCTAAGGGCATGTCTATTCATATGAATGCAAAGGAAGACAATTGAAATGCATATGCACAGAGGGCATGAGAAAAATGCTTAGTGCACAAGGATATGTTGGAATGTGTATGGTAAAGATTGAACATACATGTGACATCCATATAGGCTTATTATAGTTTGTGATTAGATATAAAATGTGGTATGGTCATAGAACATATGGCTAGTAATGATCTGATAATATCAGCATAAATAAAATGATGATGTCGTTGATTGTCTATTGCCTTATGAAGATAAGGGTGTAATGATTGTTGAAAAGTTTGTGTAACACCTGATAAGGAAATGTTGGGGCATTTCGAGATGACCAATGGGTCAGGTTGACAGCCAAGGGTGGGTGGAAGCCACATAAATATGGATAGGTAGGCTCAAGTGGTAGTGAGTGAAATTCTAAAAAAGAACTTCCTTTGTAAAAAAATAGTTGACCAAGACATATTTGAGGCATGAAGAGAAGTGGCATTGTTATTTGGATGCCTTGGATAATGAAATAATTACCTATTTGCATTACCTCTGTGTTGTGGAAGAAAGCAATAGGATTGTGATAATGCCTTTAAGTGTTCCTGTGAATGATTATGACCAATCATGAGTTAAAGAATGCTTTAAAGCATGAAAGGAAGTTGGATTTGGGCATTTTTCTACCCTGGGTAATGTTGTAAATACCTAGTTGTATTTTTGAACTGTAAATGCTTTTATAGTAGTTGGGCGAGAGTGACTTGTTGTTGGATATTGCCATGAGAGAAAGAAACATAATTATGATTATGCTTGTGAGACTTTCCATGTGAATGGTTGTAATATCATAGGGAAACTGATATTAAAGTTCAAAGTACCAACGTGTATGAATGATATGGAAAAGATGCAAGTAGTGAATTTGCAAGTTAAATATCCATGTATGTATAAGTACTAAGGGTTGATATGAATTAAAGATCTAATAAATGAATTTTGAATGATACAAAACATGCAATTGATGCACACACACACACACACACACATATAGATGCTAAGGGCATGGTATGATTGCCTGAATGAGTGAGGTGTGAGGCAAGATTTGTACTTACCTGGATTGAATAAATACCATAGATGCATGCCTGACTCTATTTTGAAGAGTTGTGATTGTTTTGTTTTGAATAATAGCTTGAGGGGGATGTATTCCATATCCTCGGAGAAAGCTAATATGAAATACTAAAGGAGAAACGAGAAAGGTTGTTATGTTATTATGAGTAGAAGGCATTATGATTTTGTCTTTGAAAATTGTATATAAGTGATTGTGGGCAATCATGAGTGAAATGATATTAAGGAAAATATACTTATGAAACTAATGTAATTATGTCTAATGTAATTATAGCTAATGTAATTATGAATGTGATGATGTATGTCATGTGTAGAAAAATGTTGGAGTTGTTGGGAAAGACAGTTGCCAATGATGGACAACCTCGGGTAGAGGATAATTACAAGAAGGTTCCTAGTAGAAAAGAATGTTGAAGAGACTTAGGAGTCCCCATGAAGTTCCATTGATCAGGTATTATCAGAGAAGGTGTTGGCATCCAGAACATGTATAAAAGTGTTTATGCATATGTGGCATAAGGTTTGAAAGGGATTAGGTAAGAATCCCTTCTGAAATATTTGATTATTTTAATGATATGAAAATCATTTTGAGTGGTTGTTGTATGCCATTGATACCCAAGCAGGGTAAGATTCAAAGAAGAAGAATTTGAATAATAGAGAAAGGAAGTCTCTGCCAATCAAGGATGATTAAAATCCTTGTAAGAAAACTCATGAACTGATAGTGTCATGGGTACATTGACCAATCAAGAATTATTGGGAACAAAAGTGCTCATAAGAAGCAGGTTGATTGAATGCATTGAGGGAAAGAGAGGGCAAGTAATGGAGTTCCCATCATGGAAGGAGGACCTTCCAATATTTTACAGAGTTGTAATAATGGTAGAAAAAGGAATTGGGTGGCCATGAGTGGTGACACCCTAGTTACTAGTGAATCAAGAATGCTTGAATGCATTTAGGGGAAACTTTCAGTTTCATGTGTGTTGATTTGAGGGTATGATCATCTCAAAGCAGGAAGAACAACATTTTTGTAATAATGAATGTGGCTAAAAAATCCATGTGGTGAGAGGTTGACTGAGTTCCAACACACCATGGCAAGAATGCCTAACATGAAAAGCAATAATCTAGAACCAATGCAAGGGTGCATTGCGTGTGAATGTGGCCATGGACATTGGCGAATTGATTAAACCCAATTAATATTGAATTGCATTTGGAAAAGTTTGGTATGTTAAAATAATTCATATGTAAGGAATGATGCTTCATTTAATTTTTAAATAAATGGGATACTTCTGTTAGACTGTACAAAATAAGAATTGATTATGATGCCATTGTAAATTTGCAATGAGGATACATATGGATGAGAAACTAATAATTTGTTTGGTTGTGTAAAGATTTAATTGCAGGAAGGAGGGTCTTGGAAATGGAAATATTGTAAGCCCATGAGGAAGACCAATGCATGTTGGTTATAAAAGATCCAAAATGTCATGAGAAAGAAATATCAAGCTTGTGGAATCAGGTTCCTGTATGGAACAGATCGAAAATGGATTTGTGAATTAGAAAATATGTGGGTAACGGATTTGAAAAGAAGTTTGAATGAAAAGAAAAAAAAAACTAATGAAAGCATCTCATGAATTTTCTATATGAAATGTGATACAGGTGAGATGAAAAAGACCTATCTGAGGAGGAAAAACGATGGTTGTCAAAGCTGGAGAGAATAGAAAATGGCTATTGTAGTGACATGAGAGCCATATGATAATCCATGATCCCCATAGAATGTTGTGTTGTGGTGACATGGGCTGAAGGGAGACTTTCAATAGAGCAAGCCAGAAGGATGCCTTGGCAGAGAAAGCATGAGGGATGCCTCCGCTGTAAGACTCAACCAAGTCTCTAAAACTCTTCTTGTGTGAGAAAGCGTTGGTAGGAAAGATGGATCGCCCGAGGGACTGTATAGTAGAGAAAGGGATGCTTGAGCTTGATCATGAAGGGTGAGTAACCACAAGGAAGGGGATAATTTGATAGCTCATGTGAAATAACTCAGTGGAGTCTTTAAAACTTTGTCATTTGTCGACTAGGATCATGCACACAATGGGTATGTCAAGGAAAGCAGTGAGCCAAGTAAATATGTCAGCCATATGGATGCATATCCATGAACTAAAAAGATAAGTACTGTGTCGATATGTGAAATTTTTCCTTGAGTTATGAACAACAATAAAATGTTTTTGCATGAAATTGGATTAATATGCTTACTATTTGATATTTGTTATAGGCATGTATTGAAATGCCAAGAGCCTGGAAGGACTAGATTCAGGACAGGAACAACATTGCTAAAGTAGTTGAAAGACAAGGTGTGGCAAGTGTTACTGAGGAAAGAACAATGATGACGATGTTCCTTTGAAGGGGGGGGGGATTGTAACATCCCCCTCTCTAAACCTCTAATTATATGAAATTAATTATAATCAACGATTGCCATGTTATGGCACATAAACAATGTAAATGTATCAATGACCAATAAAAAAAGCCAACAATTGACTGTGGGGATGAAGCCTTGAGTATTGGCCATGATACCACTAGTGAAAAGAGTAAGGGAACATAGAGATGGGTTCATCATGCTAAGATGACCCAGTCCTCCTTGCTGAAATATTTGATTTGGAATAATAAGCCTTTACTTGATCCCAAGGAAAAAATCAGTTAATGAGAAAAGAACTGGTGGTTGAGAAACCAACCACCTCAATGAAGGGAAGCATGAATGTCTTGGCTAAGACAACGGGAAGCTATTAGCCAAAGGTACCCAGCGTACCATTCCACAACCCCTAAGGTTGACCCGAGTTTCTTTCTAATAGAAGAAAGGGGATAGGTTGAGAACTTTCGAGATTTCGTGCAGGAGACGCACGAGGAGATAGAAGGGAGAATCCACGAGTGCGTGAAGGGGGGGGTGTAATACCCCAAGGCCGAGCCCCTATGAAATGTAATGATGTTTATATGCTAGTGAGCCAAATTATTATAAGTTGGAAGGATTGTGTGTTTATTAGGCCGAAGAGCCTAGATGTTAAGGCCAGTGGGCCTCATTTTGTATATGTAATTATGCATATTATTAATAAAATACATCGTTGTGTGTAGACCAACCACGAAGAAAGAGTTATGAGGGACTAAGCTCCACTGGGTATGAAAGGGATGGGGCTCAGAGGCTAGGAGAAAGGGGGCTAAGCTTGAGGGCTTAACCCAAGGGAATATTATAATGTATTTCCTGAAAATACTAAAGTTGGAAAATAAACCCAGTTACCCTAAGTTCCTTTGGGGGGAGGAACAAACTCCAAGGGGAGAGGAACGAACTCCAGGAGATCCAAGTGTCACCTGGGATGCATGCATATTTATGTGGGAATTTCCCCCATTGTGGGGGTTCGCTCTCACTAGGATGTCTCTCTCACGATTCGAGAGGGGACCATACTCACCTTTCTCGCTCTGAGCATTAAGACCATTATGAGCATTGACCATTGCTTGCCATATTTCCTCACAAGCTCATTCTCATGATTCTTTCCATCCCTTGTCCCGTTCACACATGCACTGAACATACACGGAGCAAGAGACATTTCCGTCATTGTGAACCTACGTAATTGCTAAGTCATCCCTTGCCTTAGACATTTTTACACACTGTGGTTTTAAGAGGCAGGTTGTCAGGCCCATGGTTGAAGAAGCAGGTTATCAGGGTTGTGAGCAACTCTCTCCAGGTGAGAGAGTTTGTTGGGGAAGTGATTTATTCTGGAGGGAGTCTAGCAGCAGCTACAGAGCTCTAAGAATTCCTGATCTGGCCTATTTCTAAAGCCTTGGAAGGCAAGTGGAGCAGTCGGTGGACTGTGGAACAGTGAAGGTGCATATTCTCGAGGTGGGACATGCATGTGGGGAATGAGAGTCTGTGAGCGGTGGGCATAAATAGGCTCCTTGGAGAGAATCCTTCATGTTGCATTGTACAGCTTCCAATAGCCTCAACCTAGCCTAGGATTCCTTTTCCCCAGGTGGAGTTTAGTCCCAGCTCGTGGGTGACCCATTTTTTATAGCTTGGAGTAGCGTGGTCTAAGGTTGGGAGGTTCGTGGAAGGTCTGCATGCAATCGGTGGTCTTCTCATAAAAATTAAGTACCAATTCTATGTTAATTTTACATGATATGTTCAAATGTTGTGTTTAGGTACATGTCTGAATGTTATCATAATTTCCTGTATATATTGCATGTATGTGTTATTCTCGCTTCCGCATGAATATGTGTATGAACAGAATGTCTATCGTCATTTAAAATTGCATTAAATATATGTATATGTATATCAGAGCATGATAGATAGTTTCAAGTAGCATGACCAACCTGGGTGAGTGGGTGTGTTACAACCGATTTTCATAATAGTTTGGTTTTGAGATAGTGGCATTTTCCCTAGCAAGGGTGACCAGGGGACGCTACAATTTGGTATCAGAGCCCATGGTTTCAGCACTGAGCCTGGATGGGAAAAAATTCGAAGTTAAAAGTGTCCTTGAGTGCCCAAAGAATACCTTGACCATGTTTTGAAGCTCATGAGGTATAACGGTTTAAGAAAATTAGAAGAGAAAAGAGGTTGCGGTCACCATGGGTTCAGGAATGCAAAAATTAAACTTGAGCAGTTGGAATAGTTCGAGAAGGGAAAGAACCCTCACATTCGTTGGATCTAGAGAAAATGCATGGAGGATAAGCACCAAAGTCCTTAGGACTTCACCCCTCTAATCGTTTTAAAACTATAAGAAGAGAAGATTGTTGAAGTCCCGAAGTCCGAAACCAATCTGAACCGTCTATTCGAAGGGATATGTGTCCAAAGATTAAGCAAGGTTCGGAGTTTCGGCACTCCGAAAGAAATGGTTTGTGGTTGCATGGGAGGAAGAGATCCCCGAAGTCTCAGAGCGTCAAAGTGACGTGACAGGATGATGTCACTGGGGGTGACGTAGACCAGTTCAACAGTTCGGCAATTCGGCAATTCAGCAGCTTGGAGAAAATGTTGAAGGCAGGAAATCCCCAAAGTTTCGAAGCATCGGGTATGACATGGTAAGATGATGTCACCTAGGGTGACGTGGACCTACCTAGGTCTACCATGTGTCACTTGTTTATGTACTTTTGGCAGGCCCTTAGCACTGATTGGAACTTGACATGTGTCACTCAACGGTGGGGCCACGTGTCACCACTTTGATTGGTGACAGTTGTACTTCATGGGCCCCGGGAGGTTAAACAGTTCAGGAGTTCATAGTTCGAGCAAAATTGTTGGAAGAAATTACAGACCTCTAAAGTCTCGGAGTCCCGAAGTCTCGAAGTTTCAAAGTGACGTGGTGGTGACATCACCTGGTGACGTGGACACACAATATGTGTGCCACATGTCAGTGTGTTGTCTACTTTTGAAAGGTTAATTTACCATTTGGAGATTGACACATGTCACCCTTCGAATTGGGCCACGTATCTGCTTCTAGTGTTCTTCCCTTTGGTGCCATATCCTGCAATCTGGAGACTTGGCACTCCGAAGGAACATGGTCAACAATTGTTAAGTATGAAGAGTCTTGAAGTCTAAAGAGTGGAGTAAATCCTCGTCGTCCATCAGGAGGGGACATGCGGCAGAAGATCCCATGGTCTGGAGGATTCAAGGCTTAAATAAGTGGGTTTGAGGACTTTCGGAGGCCTGAAGGTCGGAGTCCATCATACCGTTGATCACAGAAGGCACGTGGCAGTAGATTATGTGGTCTGGAGGAATGGTACTCTAGAGGATATGTGTTGTGCTTGCTATGAGTCGAGAACTCCCAAAGTAACGGAGTTAATCTCAATAGTCAAATAAGGAGATGACATGTGGAGGAAAGGGAGGGGATCTCCGATGGATCGACACTTCAGGAGATTGGTAGTGTTGTTCTTTAGAAATCGCCAAAACCCAAAGTCTCGGAGCTCCTATCCACCATAGATCCGAGCAGAGAATGTGGACTGTAGATCCACTATCCTTCGTGTGTTCGCCAGTTTGGAGGTCCGAGAGATTTGTTGTGAGGTACTTCAAAAAACGTTGAAGCCCGAAGTCCCAGAGCCCCGATCCACCATAGGTTTAAAAGAGGAATCAGGACCGTTGATCTGTACGTCCTTTGAATATTCGAAGAATCGACATTCAGGGAAAATGTTTGGTAATGAGGGAAGATCCTCCGAAACCCGAAGTTCTGGAGCCCTGAAGGCCCAAAGAAAAGGATAAGCGCCCAGTTGTTAGCGCAGGGTCAAACCCCCTAGTCATATGAGTTTGGGGGGCGAAGGAAAGGAGCTAGCACCCGAAATTTTTTGTTTAAGAACAGAAAAGGAACAAATTGTTCAAGTAGCCATAACTTCCTGCTCAAAACTCAGAATTGAGCATGGAAGCAGCCATTGGAAATGTATTGAACAGTAGAAGATAATTGTTCAACAAGAAATTGGATCTAAATGGCCAATTGCTCAAGAAAACAACAGAAAATAAGTCCGATGTATTAATGAATCATAATGATTCATGCTTTCATGAAATCATTAAGATCAATTAGTTTGACAAAGTTCTGTTGGTTGCACATTTTTGCAGAGTTAACAGTAGATTGGTCAGATCAGTCAACATAGAGTGCAAAAATTATGGATGATACTTAGGTAGCCTTTAGTCAAGTAGATGAAAACAGAGGGTTGAATTTCCAGTTGGACAGGGAAGGAAACAACTTCAATGGACATGGAGGAGAAAGGCAGAAAGACATAAATCTGGTTGAGACCCTCAGAAAATTGCAGATAGATGTCCAGAGCCACAAGGATGATAATGAGAGGCTTATAAAATCCATGGAATAGCAGGAAGACTTCAACATGAAGTTAATTCAGAGCTTGGAAAGAATTGAAAAGAATATGGATAAGGAGAGTGGCTCCAGCCAATCAGGAAGCCACAAGACCCCTGAGGAATAAGAAAGAGTAAGGAGTGGTAGTAGACATCACCATCACTCCCAAAATCATTCCCATAAGAGATCGAACCGCAACTCAATTCCATCCCCTATCAGGAAGCATAGGAGGTCTGGGGTGGATGAGTTGAAAGGATAAATGAATACGATCAAACCTCCTACTTTTGATGGAGAGCACAAGAAGGATGAAGATGTTGAGACATGGCTGCTAGGCATGAGGAAGTACTTCCAATTGCATAACTATTCCTCTCATGCAGAGGGAAGAATTTCCATCTACCAGCTTAAAGGAAAGGCATCCATGTGGTGGGATCAGCTGGTGAAAGTACAACACCTCAGGGAGAAAAATTTGACTTGGGTGGAATTCGAGAGGCATTTTGGGAAGAAATACCTCACCAAGAGGTATTATGATAAAAAGATGAAAGAGTTTTTTGAAGTCAAACTGGGCAGCATGACTATTGATGAATATGAAAGGATATTCTTAGAGATGTTGAAGTATGACTCCTTCATCAAGGATGAGACAGTGAAGATTCAGAGGTACCTGAGCGGGCTACCAACTTTCATCAGTGATAATATCCAATATGATGATCCCAAGACTCTGGAAGAAACTATAAGGAGGGAAAAATCCTTATGTGATCGGCAAAAAGGAAAGCTTACTTTTCAGAAGGCTTGGGAGGACAAGAAGTTGTTCAAGAAGGAATAAAGGTGTTGACGATTGAAATCGTCAATGAAGTTTTTCTCGCAAAGTGTTGCTAAATCCTATTATTATAAAAGCTAAATAATACTAGTAGGTGGGACCGCCTTATAGATTGGAGATTAGGTCTAGTCCTCATTTGATTTTTGTGCTCATGTTCGACACTGCTTACATGGTTGATGAGATCTTGTTTTTATTAGCTATGGATTGGACTTATGAAGTATTGGTTCTTATGTTACTACGACCTATGCTATTCATTGTACCATTGATATATGTTCTTGGGACACCTGCACAACAGACATGTTAGTAATAATACATAAAAGCAGTTGGAGAAAACAATGACACATACAAGCAATTGGAAAGAGATGAGAAACAATGCAACAAATGCAAAGGGAAGAATTTAAACTATCCTATATACTATACTACATGCATGAAAGATTAAAATGATTGTGGTTAAATCCTAGCTAGCAAGTAAATGGTTATGTGATTTTATTGAGTTATATGGTTACTATGCATACGGAGGATAAGATGTGGGTGGTGTGTTTGAAAAAGTGAAAGTTTCTAATGCTTATGCGATTTGTTGTGTTATATGGAACGTGGTTGATTTGTGTTGTGGCATAAGTTAAGAGTATGATATGGTCACGTGATTGATGGGTGATGGTTTCAATACATCATGTGATTAGTGGTGTAACTAAAAGGGTTGTTGGCATGTACTAAGAATTTAATGGACTGTGAATGGAGGCGACATGCATTTATTGCACGTCACCTTTACTCCTTCATTGGTCGCCACCCTAATCGGGCTATTGTTCATCCTTGTTGTTGCGGTTATGCTCTGATTTCCTAGCAGAGAGGAACCGCTTGGCCATCTCGCGTTTTAAGGTGATTCGATCGCAGGTATGTCTTTTTTTGGCCATCCATGAGTCTGCTCTATTTATGAAATGGATATTGGCTCGAATGTATGGGTTGTGTTTTCCTTAAGTACTGCAACTATGTAAAATTGTGATTTTGGAATGAATTGTTGGTGGCTTTCTCTATGATAATATATGAAGTTACAGTGTATTGGGCCATCTTGGGTGTTAGCATCCATAAGGGCTCTCTGTTACCTTTGCTAGTTTGGTTGGAGGGTTTTTGTTTGATCTGGGGTGGCTGGTTGTCCTCACGCATTCATATCACTGTGTCCAATCTTTGGCTTTTATGGGGTTTAATGGTTGAGAGCTCTCTGTGTCACTGCATCTTGAGCATTGGTTTGTTTCCACCACTAAAGATTACGCAGTGGATTATTTTGTTCTTTCTCGGCCATGTCTTCACTTCAACGTTGTGGTTGTTTGATTGAGAGCCACGAGGGTTATACCCTTAGTGTGTTAAGTATCATTACTGGTTGAGTTGGAGCCTCACTCCTCTATTATAGCCCTCCTGTCACGGGATTTGTTAGCGGTCCACAAATAAGTTGTGGTTCTCTCTGTGTATGCATCGTTAGTCTCAGAGGTTTTCACTATTGAAGGGAGTTAGCTCTAGCTTTTCCTGTGTTGGTCACAGTGAAAACCCTTAACTCCACAGGTATGAGGGTTGATAGAGAAGACCAGTGTGGCCTATTGGGTTTACTGCTTGGTTATTGTTGGATGGTTGTGTATTTTCGACAAAATTGGGTACAGACTCGCCCAATTGGTCATATGGAGACCGTGCTAGTTTGATATATAGTCATTGTCTGTGTTATTAAAATGAATAACCCTGCACTGTTAATTGGGCAGTCTAGATACATGATCGCTCTCCTTTTGTTTGATAACCCAGTATTGTTTTTTTTTTAAGAAGGTCACAACCTTGATCCATGTGATGTGTGGTTGCCACAACATGATTGGTTGTTTGGTTGATTGGTTGATTGGTTGATACAGAGTCACGATATTTTTGCACTAAGGATTATTTGGATGTTCAGCTTGGCATTGGTTACAATTGATTAATGATGCTCGCGCATGTTGCATTTGTGTGTGTGTTGTTTCTACACAACGAATAAATTTTCATTGTAATATGAGTTATTTTGGGGCCAAATGGTTATTGCAACCCGGATGACTGTAGAAAATCCATCCACTGTATCCATTACGATTATGGGATTGCATAAGTCTGAGTTTTACATAGCATGGTTGGTTGCAATTTGATCAATTTGAAGCAATATTTTGTTAGATCGATAGCTCGGCACGATGGGTTAAGTTAATACTGCGACTGTGCGTGTAGAAATTTAAAATGGAAATGTCACATCGTGGTGTTTTTGGGTGGCTTCCCACTGTGTATAATATGGATGTTGTGGTTTCCACACTCAGAGATAGTCACAGAGTTTAAGCATGACTTGTTTTCATTTTGATTATTTGTTTTATGAAGACAGACATGTTGTTGATAGCTCATCGTGATGGATAGCCCAGCATGTTAGTGTCACATTGAATTGGGCTGGTACAGTGAAAAAATTACACTTGCATAATTGAATTATTTCGTGCATAGCATGTGTTGGAATGGTGACTATTGTCTATCTGTTTAATGACGATCCAGGTTTTTTGCAATTTTAATTTGGATTATTTGGCTTATTTCCATTATGTATGTTTAAGGAATGTCATGCATTTTAAAAGATAAGCCCGATTATAGTGACAGTATAACTTCACTGCAATTTTTGAAACATGACTTTGGGCGTATTTGATGATTGAAGAAATGTGTGGGCAGTGGTTGTTTTGATGATTAACAAAGTGGAAATAATTACTATTACACATTTGAGAATTGTTATAAATAAGAAGAACAGAACTCCTTACAGATCTTGTGGAATGAATATCATCTTATTGATGGCACTGTGTTAGATTTTTTACTATGAGCAGTGAACTAGCTAATACACAGTGATTGTTATGATCGTTTGGTTGGTGAATCTCCTTTTAACAGAATGAATATATGGATTACTTGATTAATTTTTTGAAAAATAAGCGCTCTCATTCCCCACCATTATTTCGTTTTTCATTAATTACAATCTCATCACCTTCCGACATTCATTTTTCACTCCCTGTTCTAAAATTGATTATAGTCAAGAAAATTATGTGTTGAAGCAGTTGGCAATAGCGGTGTCTTGGTTGAACTATAATGATGTTTTCTTTTATTTGTACTTGACTGTTGTTGTCTTTGAGCAGTAATCATTTTTTTCCCCCTCATCATATTATGTTTCACTCAATACAAACCCCTCACATATCCCAGGACCCTTTATTCACCCCCTACTCACTGATGAACAGTAAAACAATTTGTATGGATTGGATTGCATGAGTCTGATACATTGTTGAGCCAAATCTATTTCATATTTTTAAGATTTGTCATGTATGGTTATTTAAAAGACTATTTTCTAATCAATCATGCATGCAGGAATGATTTTTTTCAGCTGAGGTAGCCATGGTCGAGGAAACAGAGGGAGAGGTAATTGGAACAGAGGCCCAAGAAGGCCAAGGTTCTCCATACATTTTGATGTCGACTCACAAGAGCTTGGCCAATTGTTTCAGGCTGGATTTTTCAACTAGATTAGGCAGGGAGTGGTCGAACCTAGGCCTGAAAAGGCCTCCTTTACATGTCCCGCAAGCCCCTAGTATCCCTGTACCTCCTCACATTTCATTGCAACTCGAGGTTCCTAAAAATGATGGATGGCAGGAGATTGTCCACCCAACAATCTCCCAACATCGTGGTTGGCCCAATTTGTCTTTGAATGCTCCTCCGCCTATTAACCCCATTGTCCAAGTTGCCCCTAACCACTCGCCAGTGCAGTCCTCCCATGCTAGCAAGAGATTGAAAATTGAGGCCAGCCATGCCCTTAACAAAGGAAAAGCCACTACTGCCCCTTCCTCACCCTCCAATGTCTCTTACAAATCTGTGTCTTCCCGAATGCATTTGAGGAATGATTTTTCCCACATGATCAGCGAAATTAGGCCTAAAGGCTCAATGCAGCCAAAGGAAAATTCAGGAAAATCAAAGGGTGATAGCAACAATCAAGGAAATATTGCATCTCAGAGAGGGAAATATGGTTTTTGAGTTTTTATTTTTATCTATTGTTGATGACAGTTGACTTCAAGGAACTTTGGACAACATGTTTTATTTTTGGTTACATGAGTAATATGTTTGAAAATAATTTCAAATGTCATAAGCTAAATTGTCAAATGTGAATATGTGGATGGGAGACACAAGGAGGTGTGTTTTACTTAACTAATGGTTATGTTATGATTGTTATGATTGCTATGAGATAAAGGGAGTCACAAGGGGTCCCACCTACTAGTTATTATTTATTTATGACCTTCATTGTGATTATTACTTTTCCCCCTAACTAAAAGTTGGTTGGGTCTTTTAATTAACTTAACTAATGAGTTGGTTCAACTACTTCAACCAATTCTAAATTTTTTAAAAGAAAAAGGAAAGGGAGGAACAAGAGGAGGATAGAAGCATAAGCATACTAAGGTTTGCTCTTTGAGTTTATGCTGAGATAGTTCAGTTTTCATTCATTCATTTATTCATCACAAGCCTAATTCTCTTTTATGATAGCAGGGTCTTATTGTAGACAACAATATTCAGGGCTGAATCACATCATTCAAACACTTGTTTTTCAGAGGTGTTGATCTATCTTTGATAGTCTGTGTAGACTTGTCTGTTTGTGAATTAATTTTCATGATTGACAAAGGCTATTGTGAAAAGTCGAGTGGGAAGCAATCTGTGGCAAGCTAATCCAGATTTTAGAGTTCAATTTTGGTTTTCTGTGAGAGGTCCTTTTGTATGTTCCATCAGGGATGTCTAAGTTTGACTTTGGTCCAAAATTTTTGCATGAGATTTTGTAAAGAAAATGACTCTTTGGTGATTTTGAATGAAATAAAGGATTTCTTTATGTCTCATCCGTCTCGATTATCATCTTGGTGACTTTAATTATATCTTTACATTCATTTCAACAACTGATATGTTCAGAAAATTACATAAAAAGTAAATTTCCAGCAAGTTTTTTTTTTATGAAAGACTAGCCTAAGCACTCGTAATTAATACATGTGAGTTAGGATGTTATTTTTTGGCTATAAACATAGGGTGATATTCCCATATACTTTGCTTTAGCCAAGAAGAGTCTGAAAATGCTTGAGTAAGATTATGTCATATCTTTTCCTCAACATTTAATTGGCAACCATACTGGGGAGATCTTCGATATCCCTCTGGTTATTTTTTATACTTGATTTTCGTCAATATATCTTTCTTTTCTGATATTGGTTCTTTGACCGTTTATACTTAATGATTGTTCTTGTTACAAGGCATCCCAATATTGAACCCAGCCTTCAAGACCAAACCAGCATTGCTTTGAATCTATTTAATACCATCTTAGACACTACCAACACCCGTGTTGAGCTTAACCATTCTTGGGTAGCAATTGAACGAGATATTAGTGCTCAAGAATAATTGGAAGCTAGATGTAGATAGCCCAGAAATCATCAGTAACCTTGATTCTTCATTTTTGGCCTTACTTGCATGTCCTTAGATTCACGTGCTTCTAGAAGAAGAAGAGGCTTGTCACCCAAAATCAATCCTATTGTTGAAATAGGAAGAAGAAACGTTGTGTTATCTGCCCAACAAAGTGCTCTAAGGAGAAATTTATCTGATTCATCCAGCTCGTTTTTCTTTCCCTCATCTATCATTCATAAGATGGCATATAGTGGTGGCTCTGGTGGCACTGGTAGTGCTCCATCTTCCCAATCTTCATCGTCATCGGTGATTGGTAGCTTATATAGCCACCATATCCATGTACAATCTACCACAAATCCCACCAAGGTCATTAAAAAGTATGGGCTTTTCAATTCAAAGAAGATGCCACAACTACCCCGTGGCATGTGTCCTCTCCTCTTAACCTAGCACCTGCTACTCATCCACTTCCAAAGTTTAAAGAGCACCTACCTAAGTTTTCAGGAAATAACATTGTCAGTACAAACGAACACCTGGCAGCATTTTCTAATGCTTGTCATAACATATGGGCCAACGACAATGACACTTGCATGCGCTTGTTCGTTGATTCCCTGGAAGGAAAGGCTGGGGCCCATTTCTTTGACCTTCCTCCTAAGATTCTGTCTACTTGGGAGGAGTTAATCGATTGGTTCTGATCCACTTATGGGAAATCCAAAA
>SNQJ01S0062692.1:94756-111033 GCA_010110895.2 Picea sitchensis
TGAGTTGAGACGATATCGTTCTGAGTTTCCTTCCATTTGATCACCTCTTAAACAAAACGTGACAATAAACTGATGGGCGTCGGGCTCTGCTCCTGCTAGCAATCCAGGGGCGACCTCCGGCTCCAACAGATAGGTAATAATTTCACCCTACATAGAGAGTGTTTTGCAATATAGCGTAAACTATATCGAAGAGGACCCATGAGTGTATTCCATATTTGTTGAAGAGGATAATATTCCTTTGGAACAAATCAATTTAGAAGATGATATGTGGCACATGCACTTTGATGGTTCACACTCTAGTGAAGGTAATGGGGCTGGCATTATCTTGGTTTTCCCTACAGGAAGAATTCATAATCTGTCTTACAGGTTAGAGTTTGCTTGTACAAACAATTTCATTGAATTCGAAGCTTTATTATTAGACACTGAGAACGCCCTTAATCTTGGTTGTGGTCACCTTTCAGTTTTTGGATATTTTGAGCTTATTGTGAACCTCATATGTAAGATATGCTCTCCTCGAAACAAGCTGATGGGACGATACACCCAAGTTGTTTGGGAACTTACCTCGAACCTTTTATCTTTCAACATCACTCATATTAGAAGGGGGTTGAATCTAATGGCTAGTTGGTTAGTTGTCTTTGCAGCTTCTCTTAATCAACAACTTTTGCCTCACAGGCCTAACTGTTCTTTTCAATATCTATATTGTGCATATATCCCTGGCAATGTAGGATCTTGGCAGGCCCTCCCTAACGATGAGAGCATTGGTGCTTCCATCCAAGATGAACCTTTTAAGCATGAGGAAATTATATCCACAGAAAACGAAAAGTTTCTTAAGATCTTGACTCCTCTTGAGAGTTTGTTTTCATCGAGTGATGTAGGCAATAAAGAAAAACAGAAAGAAGAGGAGTTACGAAAGAAGGTGGTTGAAACCATCTCCGTGAACATTAGGACACCTATATCTTCAACGAACGTTAAAATAAATGTCCAGTGTTCTGATAAAGAAGAGATGAGGTATGTCCAGCTACTCGGTGGATTTTAAAATGTTTTTTCTTGGTTTAATGAGGATCGTTGTGGTTTTGATCCATGTCTTATTCAGCGTACTATGAAACTAGCTAGGCAAAAACAAGGACTTGTTAACTCTGCACTGAAAGCAACCTTTCAAAGGGAGTTGAGAAATTTCTTTAAGGGCTGGGATGTTTTTTTCAGTCCACCCTGAATGGGTTTCCAATTGGGAACCTGCCTTGAGGACCACTGATAATATTAGAACCTGTATTAATCTTCGAATTTTCAGGCAAGCTATTATTAGAAATCCTTTCCCTCCTCTCAATATGGAAATGGTTCTGCAACAAGTTGTAGAGTCACAGTCAGGGCCCTTACTTGACAGTTTGTTTGGTTGCAAGAAAATCAAGGTAAAAGGGGCAGATGCTCACAAAACCACTCTTATCACTTATTGGAGTATTATGTCTTACGAATGCCGGATTTCTAGCTTACTTAATACAGGTATTGCTTTTAAAAGACCTATGTACACGATTTTTTATGAATTGGTCAGTCTCCAACTCTATCTTGATGATATAATTGTGTGCATCAAGGAACTGATAATTACACCAGAATTCCAAGTGTTGGGTCCTTTCCAAATTGCTTTTGTCTTAGACACTAACTCTTATATTTTAAAGGATTTACAGAAGCAATTTTTTTCCCACAGCACTAACAGCCCTCGCTTGAAATATTGTGAGGGACCAACGTGAAAATTTCTAATGTTGTCTGGATTTTCTGTATACTAGTAGCCTAGATCTGCTTTCTTTTTTTTGTGCTTCTTTTTCTGTTGACTTCAGCTTTCTGAATTAAAAATTTTCTTGTTGTCTTCTTCATTTTTGTCTTTTATTGCTTCTGTTTTAATTTATGCATTGTTACTTATGTTATGATTTTTGTCCTTATCATCTTTTAAGTTAATTTGGTCAAAATAAGATGTTGGATCAATTATGCCACAGTGACACTCCTGTAAAGCATTGTTAGTCAATAACAATCAAGCTTACACAATTGTTATGATGTCTCCTCTAAAGGACCCTTGAAATTGTTATATATTTCCACTGATGTCTTGTAAAGAATTGGTTATCTCCCGCTTCTTCTTGCCATTTCTTCATCCATTCAGATTTTAAGAGCAATTCTAAAAAAATTATCCTTAAATTTGAGAGCAGATTTCGTCGAATGATTATGCATACAGTGGTAGAAACCCCTCACACTTAACACTTTTCATGAATTATTCCCAAATTCCCTGTCATCTTTCCATTAAATCCTCTCACCTCCCCCTGTTGCATAATATTCTTGATTATATCTTCTTGACCTACTATTTTTGGTCGACGAAACCATGTGTTCTGAGTTCTAAATCTTTTGAAAACAAATTTCCTTGTGGATTCGCCAGTTTGTTGACGATTGAAATCGTCAACGAAGTTTTGCCCGCAAAGTGTTTCTAAAGCCTATTATTATAAAAGCTAAATAATACTAGTAGGTGGGACCCCCTTGTAGATTGGAGATCAGGTCTGGTCCTTATTTGATTTTTGTGCTCATGTTCAACATTGCTTACATGGTTGATGAGATCTTGTTTTTATTGGCTATGGATTGGACTTATGAAGTATTGGTTCTTATGTTACTACGGCTTATGCTATTCATTGTACCATTGCTATCTTTTCTTGGGACACCTGCACAACAGACATGTTAGTAATAATACATAAAAGGCAGTTGGAAAAAACTTTGACACATACAAGCAATTGGAAAGAGATGAGAAACAATGCAACAAATGCAAAGGGAAGAATTTAAACTATCCTATATACTATACTACATGCATCAAAGATTAAAATGATTATGGTTAAATGTTAGCTAGCAAGTAAATGGTTATGCGAGTTTATTGAGTTATATGGTTACTATGCATATGGTAGGATAAGATGTGGGTGGCGTGTTTGACAAAGTGAAAGTTGCTAATGCTTATGTGATTTGTTGTGTTATATGGAACGTGGTTGATTTGTGTTGTGGAATAAGTTAAGAGTATGATATGGTCGCGTGATTGATGGGTGATGGTTTCGATACATCATGTGATTAATGGTGTAAATGAAAGGCTTGTTGGCATGTACTAAGAAGTTAATGGACTGTGAATGGAGGCAACGTGCATTTACTGCATGTCACCTTTACTCCTTCGTTGGACGCCACCCTAATAGGGCTATTGTTCATCCTTGTTGTTGCGGTTATGCAAAGAGGAACCGCTAGGCCATCTCGTGTTTTAAGGTGCTTCGATCGAAGGTATGTTTTTTTTTGGCCATCCATGAGTCTTCTCTATTTATGAAATGGATATTGGCTCGAATATATGGGTTGTGTTTTCCTTAAGTACTGCAACTATGTAAAATTGTGATTTTGGAATGAATTGTTGGTGGCTTTCTATGTGATAATATCTGAAGTTACAGTGTATTGGGCCATCCTAGGTGTTAGCAGCCATAAGGGTTGTTTGTTACCTTTGTTGGTTTGGTTGGAGGGGTTTTGTTTGATCTAGGGTGGCTAGATGTCCTCACGCATTCGTATCACGATGTCCAATCTTTGGCTTTTATGGGGTTTAATGGTTGAGAGCTCTATGTGTCACTGTGTCTTGAGCATTGGTTTGTTTCCACCACTAAAGGTTACGCAGTGGGTTATTTTGTTCTTTCTCGACCCTGTCTTCACTTCAGTGTTGTGGTTGTTTGATTGGGAGCCACGAGGGTTATACCCTGCGTGTGTTAAGTATCATTATTGGTCGAGTTGGAGCCTCACTCCTCTGTTATATCCCTCCTGTCAAGGGATTTGTTACTGGTCCACAAATAAGTTGTGGTTCTCTCTCTGTATAACTTCACTGCAATTTTTGAAACATGACTTTGGGCGTATTTGATGATTGAAGAAATGTGTGGGCAGTGGTTGTTTTGATGATTGACAAAGTGGAAATAATTACTATTACACATTTGAGAATTGTTATAAATAAGAAGAAAATAACTCCTTACAGATCTTGTGGAATGCATATTGTCTTATTGATGGCATTGTCTTAGATTTTTTACTATGAGCAGCGAACTAGCTAATACAAAGTGATTGTTATGATCGTTTGGTTGGTGAATCTCCTTTTAACAAAATGAATATATGGATTACTTGATTAATTTTGTGAACAGTAACCGCTCTCATTCCCCACCATTATTTTGTTTTTCATTAATTACAATCCCATCACCTTCCCACATTCATTTTTCACTCCCTGTTCTAAAATTGATTATAGTCAAGAAAATTTTGTTTTGAAGCAGTTGGCAGTAACGGTGTCTTGGTTGAACTACAGTGATGTTTTCTTTGATTTGCAGTTGATTGTTGTTTCCTTTGAGAAGTATTAATTTTTTCCCCCTCATCATATCATGTTTCGCTCAATACAAACCCCTCACATATCCCAAGACCCTTTATTCACACCCTGCTCAAAGATGAACAGTAAAACAATTTGTATGGATTGGATTGCATGAGTCTGATACATTGTTGAGCCAAATCTATTTCATATTTTTAAGAGTTGACATGTATGGTTATTTAAAAGACTATTTGCTAATCAATCATGCATGAAGGAATGAGCTTTTTTAGTCGAGGTAGCCATGGTCGAGGAAACAGAGGGAGAGGTAATTGGAACAGAGGCCCAAGAAGGCCAAGGTTCTCCATATATTTTGATGACGACTCACAAGATCTTGGGCAATTGTTTCAAGATGGATTTTTCAACTGGATTGGGCAGGGAGTGGTCCAACCTAGGCCTGAAAGGCCTCCTTTCCAAGTCCCACAAGCCCCCAGTATCCATGTACCTCCTCACGTCTCATTGCAACCCGAGGTTCCTGAAAATGATGGATGGCAGGAGATTGTCCACTCGGCAGTCTCCCAACATCGTGGCTGGCCCAAATTGTCCTTGCCTACTCCTTTGCCTATTAACCCTATTGTCCAAGCTTCCCCTGACCACTCGTCAATGCAATCCTCCCATGCTAGCAAGAGAATTAAAATTGAGGCCCACCATGCCCTTGACAAAGGAAAAGCCAATGTTGCCCCTTCCTCACCCTCCAATGGTTCTTAAAAATCTTTGTCTTCCCGGATACATTTGAGGGACGATTGTTCCCACGTGATCAGCAAAATTAGGCCTAAAGGCTCAGCACAACCAAAGGAAAATTCAGGAAAATCAAAGGGTGGCAGCAGCAATCAAGGAAAGATTGCATCTCATAGTGGGAAATATGGTTTTTGAGTTTTTATTTTTATCTATTGTTGATGACAGTTGACTTCAAGGAACTTTGGACAGTATGTTTTATTTTTAGTTACATGAGTAATATTTTTGAAAATAATTTCAAATGTCATAAGCTAAATTGTCAAATGTGAATATGTGGATGGGAGACACAAGTAGGTGTGTTTTACTTAACTAATGGTTATGTTATTATTGTTATGAGCTAAAGGGAATCACAAGGGGTCCCACCTACTAGTTATTATTTATTTATGACCTTTATTATGATTATTACTTTTCCCCCTAACTAAAATTTGGTTGGGTATTTTAATTAACTTAACTGATGAGTTGCTTCAACTACTTCAACCAATTCTAAATTTTTTAAAAGAAAAAGGAAATGGAGGAACAAGAGGAGGATAGAAGCAGAAGCATACTAAGGTTTGCTGTTTGAGTTTACGCTGAGATAGTTCAATTTTCATTCATTAATTTAATCATCACAAGCCTAATTATCTTTTATGATAGCAGGGTCTTATTGTAGATGGTGACGCACACTCGGACACCCTGCCTCGACAGGTCCTGCATCTGAACTCCCGGTCTAAGGATTGTTCAAAAACCTTCCCTCGAGCCGAAGTAGCTCTATTGATTCCCTGCTAGAATCTCAAATTCCGATCCACAGGTCCTTCTTCTGCCCCACATTCACTGTACACAACCGTGAACTTTTTCCCAAAATGGAATTTCGGATTTCGGGACTTTCTGTTTCCCAATGTCAAGAACCTCTGTCTTCTCGAACTCTCGAACAACGAAATGTTGAAATGCTTTATCCGCAATTTTCCCCCTGGGCTATGCCTTGGTCCATGTGACCACTTCCCATACGACCGCAGTCCTATGTCCCGGCCTCTTCCTTACCTTTCGCGATTTCGGGTTTTCAAATGTCGAAATGCTCGGACCTCTTGTCCTCGGAACTCCCGAAGTTCTGAATTCCGAAATGCCGAAATCCCTCTGATATCATCCACGTTTCCTACTCCATCAGACGCTCGTGATCCTTTCGGGGTTTATCAATCCGAGAGCCCGACCTTTTGTCAACGAAACTCCCGAAATCCCGAAGTCTGAAATCCCGATGGACTCTTCCTTTTGGGATTTTTCCCGAAACCGTGGATTATTTCCATGTGTCCTCCCTTAGATGGACGGTCCAGATATTTTCTAGACTTCGCCAGGTGCAAAGTCGAAATGCTCACCTCTGCGAGTCCCGGTGTCCAAATCCTCGATGTGGGTGATCTCATGACACATGTCCTCCTCCCAACGGACGGCTCAAATCTATTTCGGGAATTTCACCATGGAATGTCCCAATCTCTCGTCATCAGGACTTCCGAAATCCCGAATGCCGAAATCCCGATACCAACTCCTCCTTCGGGACTTTCGCCTCTGTTCTTGAGTTTTAAACCTCATGCAGCTTCTGATCAATCCGACGACTATCGGCGATCTATGTGAGATCCAATGGCTCACGATTTCTTAGGTTGTGTGCACTCTCCTGCTGCTCCCTGGACATGGAAAACCAATGGTCCAGATCTCTTCAGGTTGATTCGACGGCAGCTATGGTCCTCCTGAGCTCCTGCGCGTTCTTCCCGTACTTGGAAGAATTCCTAAAATCCAAAGGTCTCAACCTTTGCTCTTTTTCCTCAGCAAACTCTCTGATTTTGAGTCCCTCGCCTGTGCGCATAAAAATTCTACTCCTCCTGAGCTTTACTCTCGAATCCTCAAGCGATTCTGCGACTTCTGCGCCTCTGCAGAGTCTTTGCACACCAAGTGTTATCTCTTCTGAGCTTTCTCGTTACTCAAATCTCTAAGGAACTCGGTCCTTTTTTCCTTCTCCTCCAGATGGAGAATTTCTGATGCCCTCCTGGCAATCCTTCACTCAAGCAACCTATTGTTGAGTCTTTCAGGGTGCTCAGCAACCCTGTGAAGATCCTTCTCCTTAGACTCTTCTTCAATTTCCAGAACTCAAAGAGTTATTTTCTCCTGTACCTATCTACACATCTACTCAATGCCCTCCTGGCAGAGTGTGTTCTCACAGAACATCCAATAGTTTTGTCCTCTCCTGTGCACTCTATGCACTTTCTCAATGCCCTCTTGGCAGAGCTCTCAGAATCCTTAGTGATTCTAGTTCTCCTTGAACTCACAGTAGAGTTCTCCTTCAATGCAACCTGTGCATATGCTCAATGCCCACTTGGCAGAGCTCTATAGAACTCCTCAAAGATTATGTCTGCAACTGTGTCTCTCATACACAGCCTTACCTCCAAGGTATTCAACAACCTTGAGGTCTTCCTCTGAGCCAATGATTTCAGCTACTGTGCCCTCCTGGTGCGCCTTTGTCTGAATCCGCAGAGTTCAGAAATGCACTCTTTATGCACGGCTATCAGAACCCGCAGCGTTTTGTCACACCCTCCTAGTGTGAAGCCTCAAGGACCTCTAACCCAAAAATCAGACAACCCCTGCAAATGCATACCTAACATACATCTACAGCACATATAGAACACATAAAGACATTCACACAACACAGAAATACTTGCAGGAAAAACTGCTTCTGTTTGTATTAATAAAATTCCTCTTTACAAAGGTGTTCTGAGCATGAACTTTAACAGAGTCTCATCTCTTTCTCTACTCTCTTTCTCTCTCTCTCTCTCTGTCGTAATACAAAGAAGATCTCTCAATCTTTTACATGAGGGGGTTCTTTGAGTTCTTCCCTCCAAACTCACCTACCCTATTCAATTACATTGAATGGGTTGTCTAGTCTAGAATCGGATCTAGATCTCATCCTTACAAACATTCAAGGCTCCCTACTCTAATGCTTGCACAAAGGCATGGCTCCATGGCTCGACAGCCTACAACATTAATTACATTCAAATTTCAAATTTGAAATGAGGTTGCGCCTCTTCCCATTGAATGCGTGCACTGACGTGGGTTGACTGGCTGGATTATTGACGTGGAGAGATTCTCCTGCATCATACTCCTTAGCTACAAAATTCATGAGCTTCCCATCTCAGCTATTGAAATCCTCCTGGATCCCAAACAAATTTCTGGAGTTGTTCACCTACTCCATCTCCCTGTTGTTGCTTCTTTTGTTGCATTGTTGTTGTTGTTGCTACTTCTCTACCCAGCTTCTCCTTGCTGGAAGTCTCTGTTGACTCTATCATCAGCCTTCTGATATTCTCGATCACTTCGTCCAGCTGCTCCAGTGGCTAGCTCTGTTCATGCAGTCTTCTCAGCTACATTTTCTTTCTGCAAATGGGCAGACCAAAATGATCTCCCATGTCATCTCCTTCATCTACTTCCAACCTCACCTGTTGGATGTGCATGCCCTGCACTATCACCCTCCTCTCCAGGGCTTCAATCTGTTCATACAGATTAGCAAAGCTCAAGTTGTCTGCCTCTTCTTCTTCAGCTTCTACAAGCTCCAATGTTGTAGTGTTTTCAGCTTCCTGGCTAAAAATATTGAGCCACTCCTCAGAATGCTCATCTTCTTCTGTTTGGGTAGCTTCTAATGTCTGCTCCAACTCTTCTTCCCTAACAGTCACAGCTAGTTGTCCTTCTCCTGTCGTTGCTTCCTCGACAACACAGATCTCTGCCTCCTCTGGACTAAGTGGTAGGAATATCTGAATTCCCCCAATCATTAGAAGATTTCTCCGATCTTCCTTTTATGTCAGCTACTCTGGCTGATTCAAACTCTTCGCTGAGCTCACCTGCTCTGTCAGCTCCTCGGGCTGATTCGAACTCACCTCTGAGTCCATGAGACTCTTAGATAGCCTCATTTATGTTCCCATGCCCACCTGGAAAATTGAGATTTTCCTGCTGCCCTCCTGGCAGTCCATGAGATCCCACAGTGACCTCATATCATTTCCCTCCTGGCAACGTGAAATTCCTCGGCTGTCCTCATGACATTCTGTGAGATCCCGCAGCGACCTCAACTCCTTGCCCTCCTATCAATTGGGAATTTATGGGTTGCCCTCTTGGCAGTCCCTGAGATCTTCAGCTGATCCCAATTCATCCTCACTACCGAGGTTTCTCCCAATCTCTGGTTCACATACCTGAACCATCTCCTCAAGTCCGTCGAGGTTTTCAGCATGCCTCAACCATCCTCTTAACAGCCTATGTTGTCTTCTAGCCATCAACTCCTTGACTGGCCATTTTGTTTTTGCCTTCCTCATGGGCCATTCATATACCCATCGTGACTTGGCGTTCTGTTGCATCTCAAATGCAAGTTCATCCATCCTTTCCCTCATCTCAGTAAGTTCTTCATCCCATTTAGCTTTTCTCATCAGCTCTGGTTCTTTCCTTCCAGCACTCGTATAACATTTGGTAGCCATCTTGCTGTTCCTATCTGCCCTCCTGGCAAATCTACTGCTGTCACTTTGCACCCCGAGTGTCTCCAGCCTCTTCCACAGTCTTCCTGATTGTCTTCTTGATTGTTTCCTACCTGCAAACAATCATCACAAAGTCTCCAGCACTCTGTCTTCCTTTGCCTTGCTTCACCTGAAATATACATATGAAATCCCGCTTTGATACCACTTGGTGATGCACACTCGGACACCCTGCCTCAACAGGTCCTACTCCTGACCTCCCGGTCTAAGGATCATTCAAAAACCTTCCCCTAAGTCGAAGTAGCTCTTTTGATTCCCTGCTGGAATCTCAAATTCTGATCCACAGGTCCTTCTTCTGCCCCACAGTCACTGTACACGACCGTGAACTTTTTCCCGAAATGGAATTTTGAGTTTCGGGACTTTCTGTTTCCCGATGTCAAGAACCTCTGTCTTCTCGAACTCCCGAACACCGAAATGTCGAAATGTCAAAACTCTTTATCTGCAATTTGCCCCCTAGGCTATGCCTTGGTCCATGTGACCACTTCCCATACGACCAAAGTCCTATGTCCTGGCCTCTTCCTTACCTTTCACGATTTTGGGTTTTCAAATGCCGAAATGCTCGGACCTCTTGTCCTCGGAACTCCCGAAGTTCCTAATTCCAAAATGTTGAAATCCCTCCGATCTCCGCCATGTGTCCTACTCCATCGAATGCTCGTGATCCTTTCAGGGTTTATCAATGCGAGAGCCCGACCTTTTGTCAACGGAACTCCTGAAATCCCGATGGACTCTTCCTTTCGGGATTTTTCCCGAAATCCTGGATTGCTGCCACGTGTCCTCCCTTAGATGGATGGTCCAGATCGTTTTGGGACTTCGCTAGGTGCGAAGTCGAAATGCTCACCTCTATGAGTCCCGGTGTCCGAATCCCCGATGTTGGTGATCTCGCGACACGTTTCCTCCTCCCAATGGACGACTCAGATCTATTTCGAGAATTTCACCATGGAATGTCCCGATCTGTCGTCATCAGGACTTCTGAAATCCCGAATGTCGAAATCCCAATACCAACTCCTCCTTCGGGACTTTCGCCTCTGTGCTTGAGGTTTAAACCTCGTGCAGCTTCCGATCAATCCGACGGCTATCGGCGATCTGTGTGAGATCCAACGGCTCACGATCTCTTCGGCTATGTGTGTAGTGGCCATATTAACTTAACATCCAGTAATTCTACAACAAGACAGTAACTTCTACTAGATTTATGAAAATTCAATAATTCCTTTCTATTTTAGCACATACGCATGTAAATTTAACAACGAATATTAAAATTTTATAACAGAATAAAAACAAATACATAATTTTAAATACCTGGGTCTGATGCTAACCCTCCGTTTGTCTGCTTGCCTTGTTGACCGTTGTTGCACTGTGTAAACACTGCCCAAACCTACTATCCTCCCTGCCAACTAGGACAACTACCTAGCTCCAGGATATCATATGGATATCCTGGCCCCCGTGCCCAAAACCTCCAGCAAACCAGTGCCCCTGTACTAAACCTTCCCACTCCCGAACTCAACTCCTCTCTGCAAATCCAAGAGAGCCCCAAAAATCCATCCCCCAAAATCTCCCGTCGAATGATAATCCCGTCGTAAACCTCCTCCGCCTCCATATCCTTCCTTCACCGCCTCATGCATTTACTTCCTTACCCACCCATTTAGTACCTTATCCCCTCATAATAAATTTCTTATCCCTTTATATTCAATGTCTTATCCCTTCCCGTGTATGTAAGTATTTAACAAATTAAATTATAATTTATTATTCCTATTAATTTAATACCCATGTCAATGAATGTAACATGTAATTAATTAATCAATTAATTAATCAAATTGCAACCATTAATTAATTAATAATTATTTAATTAGTATCATTATACCAATATTGTTTAATTAATACCATATTAAGACAATTAATCCCCTAATTAATTTTTACTTAATAACCCTTAAACATTTATTCAACTAGGGTTGTTACAGTGTGCACTCTCCTGCTGCTCCCTGGACATGGAAAACCAACGGTCCAGATCTCTTCAGGTTGATCCGACGGCGGCTGTGCTCCTCCTGAGCTCCTGCGCGTTCTTCCCGAACTTGGAAGAATTCCCAAAAGCCAAAGGTCTCAACCTTTGCTCTTTTTCCTCAGCGAACTCTCTGATTTTGAGTCTCTCGTCTGCGCGCATAAAAACGCTACTCCTCCTGAGCTTTACTCTCGAATCCTCAAGGGATTTTGCGACTTATGCGCCTCTCCAGAGTCTTCGCACACCAAGTGCTATCTCTTCTAAGCTTTCACGTTACTCAGATCTCTAAGGAACTCGGTCCTTTTTTCCTTCTCCTCCAGATGGAGAATTTTTTATGCCCTCCTGGAAATCCTTCGCTCAAGCAACCTATTGCTAGGTCTTTCAGGGTGTTCAGCAACCCTGTGAAGATCCTTCTCCTTGGACTCTTCTTCAATTTCCAAAACTCAAAGAGTTCTTTTCTCCTGTACCTATCTGCACATCTACTCAATGCCCTCCTGGAAGAGTGTCTTCTCACAGAACATCCAACAGTTTTGTCCTCTCCTATGCACTCTATGCACCTGCTCAATGCCCTCTTGGCAGAGCTCTCATAATCCTTAGTGATTCTGGTTCTCCTTGAACTCACAGTAGAGTTCTCCTTCAATGCAACCTGTGCATATGCTCAATGCCCACTTGGCAGAGCTCTACAGAACTCCTCAGAGATTATGTCTGCAATTGTGTCTCTCATACATAGCCTTACCTCCAAGGTATTCAGCAACCTTGAGGTCTTCCTTTGAGCCAATGATTTCAGCTATTGTGCCCTCCTGGCACACCTTTGTCTAAATCCACAGAGTTCAGAAATGCACTTTCTGTGCAAGGCTATCAGAACCCGCAGCGTTCTGTCACACCCTCCTGGTGTGAAGCCTCAAGGACCTCTAACCCTGAAATCAAACAACCCTTGCAAATGCATACCTAACATACATCTACAGCACATATAGAACACATAAAGACATTCACACAACACAGAAATACTTGCAGGAAAAACTGCTTCTGTTTGTATTAATAAAATGCCTCTTTACAAAGGTGTTTTGAGCACGAACTTTAACAGAGTCTCGGCGCCTTCTCTACTCTCTCTCTCTCTGTCCTTGTGTCATAATACAAAGAAGATCTCTCGATCTTTTACATGAGGGGGCTCTTTGAGATCTTCCCTCCAAACTCACCTACCCTATTCAATTATATTTAATGGGTTGTCTAGTCCAGAATCAGATCTAGATCTCAGCCTTACAAACATTCAAGGCTCCCTACTCTAATGCCTGTGCGAAGGCACGACTCCATGGCTCGACAGCCTACAACATTAATTACATTGAAATTTCAAACTTGAAATGAGGTTGCGCCTCTTCCCATTGAATGTGTGCGCTGACGTGGGTTGACTGGCTGGCTGATTGACATGGAGAAATGCTCATGCATCAGTAGACAACAATATTCAGGGTTGAATCACATCATTTAAACACTTGTTTTTCAGAGTTGTTGATCTATCTTTGATAGTCTGTGTAGACTTGTTTGTTTGTGAATTAATTTTCATGACTGACAAAGGCCATTGTGCAGAGTCGAGTGGGCAACAATATGTGGCAAGCTAATCCATCTTTTAGAGTTTAGTTTTGGTTTTCTGTCAGTGGTCCTTTTGTATGTTCCATCGGGGATGTCTAAGTTTGAGTTTGGTCCAAAATTTATGCATGAGATTTTGTAAAGAAAATGACTCTTTGGTGAATTTAAATGAAATAAAGAATTGCTTTATGTCTCGTCTGTCTCGATTATCATCTTGGTGACTTTACTTCTATCTTTACATTCATTTCAGCAACTGATATGTTCAGAAAATTACATAAAAAGTAAATTTTCAGCAAGTTTTTTTTTGGATAAAAGACTAGCCTAAGCACTCGTAATCATTACATGTGAGTTGGGATGTTATTTTTTGGCTATAAACAATGGGTGATATTCCCGTCTACTTTGATTTAGCCAAGCAGAGTCTAAAAATGCTTGAGTAAGATTATTTCATATATTTTCCTCAACAAGAGGCAGAAGGGGAACAAGCCTCCATTTTTCAGAAACAGTCCTCAAGTACAACCATCTTTTAGAGAGCATGGAATGGCTGAGGTAAGTGGGACAAGGCCAAGGCATACACTCATTCAATGTTGGGGTTGTAAAGGAGATCACAAGTATTGAGATTATCCTCACAAAAATGACAATGTGAGAGTTGTCCACAATGTACAGCAAGCAAAAACAGTGGAGGACATGGGCAGAAGGGTACCAAGGATCTTTGCAGCCCTGGACAACAAGCAATTTGAGTTTCAATCACACATGATTGAAGTTGAAGGTATGATAAATAAGCATGCCTTTATTATTTTGATAGATTCAGGAGCTATTCTAGTTACATAGATCCTAAAGTTGTGGAAAGATTGATTTTTCCAAGAAGCAAGCATGAGAAATATTGGTCGGTACAGTTGGCTACAGGAGCCAAGAGAAAAGTGGTTGAGTTGGTTAAATTATGTCCAGTGGACATGAATGGGCTAAGTAATAAGGCATATTTGAACATATTTCCATTAGGTTCATATAACTTTCTAATTGGTATGGATTGGTAGGACCAACACCATGTTGTATTAGATTGTCATAACAAGGCATTTACTTGCCTGGAAGAGGAAGGGAACCCAAGAGCAGTCCAAGGAATTCCTAGGGAAGTTATTGTCCAAGAGATCTCAACAATGCAGTTGAAGAAGTGTTATAGAAAGGGTTGTCAATTATTTGCAGCTCATATGGAGGAAGCATCTAAGGATAATGTGCCAAATCTAGGGGATCATGCAGTCCTGAAATATTTTGAAGATGTCTTCAAGGAGATACCAAGACTACCCCCAAAGAGAAATATTGATTTCTCTATAAATTTGGTGCATGGAACAGCTCCAGTATCGAAGACTCCCTACATAATGAGTACACCAGAGCTAAAGGAGTTGCAAATGCAGCTTGAAGAGCTACTGAAGAAGGGGTATATATGCCCAAGTGTGTCACCTTGGGGTGCCCCAGTCTTATTTGTGAAGAAGAAAGATGGGACATTGAGATTGTGCATCGATTTCAGACAATTTGAACAAAGTGACTATAAAGAAAAAGTATCATTTTCCAAGGATCGATGATCTCTTTGATCAGTTAAAGGATGCAAATATATTCTCAAATATTGATCTCAAGTATGGATATCATCAAGTAAGGATCAGAGATGAAGACATCAGCAAGACCACCTTCATGACAAGGTATGGTCATTACAAATTCATAGTGGTGCCATTTGGGTTATCCAATGCACCAGTTGTTTTTATGTGCTTGATGAATGGTGTTTTCTGGGAATACTTAAACAAGTTTGTCATTGTCTTTTTGGATGACATCCTTGTGTATTTCAAGTCAGAGGAAGGACATGAGCATCATTTGAGGATGGTGTTGCAAGTGCTAAGAGAGCATCAGTTGTATGCCAAATTGAGCAACTTATCATTTTATCATAACAGAATTCATTATTTGGGGCATATAATATCCGAAGAAGGAATAGCAGTGGACCCTGAAAAGATTGAGGCCATTAAAGGGTGGATAGAACCTAAGAATGTGACAGAAGTCAGATCCTTCATGGGTCTATTTGGATACTACAAAAGATTCATTGTAGGGTTTTCGAGAATTGCTCACCCAATCACTTCCTTGCAAAGGAAATGGGTGAAGTTTCGATGGACAAGAGAATGTGACAAGAGCTTCCAGCAATTGAAGCAGTTGTTAACCAGTGCTCCAATTCTGAGGATTGTTGATCTGAATGAATATTTCATGGTTTGCACAAATGCGTGCAAGGAAGGACTTGGTGGAGTCCTTAGTCAGAATGGGTTTGTTATATGTTTCAAGTCTATAAAAGTAAAAGAGCATGAAAGGCTCTATGCCACTCATGATTTGGAGTTGGCAGCAACAGTGCACGCTTTGAAGAAGTGGAGGCACTACCTCATGGGAAATAGGTTTGAGCTGAGGACATACCATAACAGTCTGAAATATTTGTTTGATCAGCCAACTTTGAATGCTAGGCAGAGCAAATGGTTGGAATTCCTCTGTGAGTATGACTTTGATATTAAGCACATCAAAGGAAAGGAGAACAAAGTGGTTGACGTGCTCAGCAGGAGAGTTCATGAACTGCATGCTACAACCATTAGCATGTATCAAACTGATCTTAAAGGCAGAATTTATGAAACTGCAAAAGTTGATTTGCAATACATGGAATTCATAACAAAATTGCAGTAAGGTAAAATGCGGCATGTTGGTTTCATTCTTTGGCCTATCTTTTGTCCTAAAATCCCATCATTATCCACCATTTTCTTCACTAAACCTCCATAAATCCCTCATATTTTATTGAAATTGATTAATATAGTATCATGATTGTTATTTCTACATTAAAATCGATTTATGGAATTTTTGTGTTAAAAATTGAAATTTTCAAAAAATTACAGATGTGATAACTTCCTGTAAATGCTTTATGATCTGACATGTGGCATAACAGGTAGACCCAAATGAAGGACATGGGCTTGATCTGGAATGTACACAGATGGTGAAAAATCTTCCTAAATATCTGGTCAACGCTGGTGAAACCCAGCTAGTC
>SNQJ01S0062693.1:7904-41352 GCA_010110895.2 Picea sitchensis
TCCTTGATCACATACATAGGTTTATATTGAGTTTATGCTATCGCTATCACTTTGGATGGTTGCGTTCTTTTGTAGGATCATCATTGTATGAGTGTTGGAATGGAGCTAGGATGGCGATGGCGAGAGGAAGCGACATTTAAACGGTATGTCACCCATCCCTCTTTGGTTAGTAAATTCAATATTTAAAACGTAAGGAAAGCATCATGTTCTGGTGTGTTTTGTTCTAGATCTAGGTGGATCTAGGGATAAGGTGAGGAGGTTAGGATGATCCCACTAAATCATGAAAGTGAGTAAGATCCAAACCATTCAGATGCCACCTCACCATGGAAGTTTCTCCTTCTAGAAGATTCGAGAAAATGCTCATTTTTCCCACGTATAAGCATTCTCGCTCCCTGCCTATAGTGTAACCTGTGAACCTCTCGCAACCCAGCTATGTTGCAACCTGCGAGAATCAAGCATTCTCGCACCCTGCCTATATAGCAACCTGCGAACTTCCTTTTTTACAGGGTTTTTACAAGGGAAAATGCAACTTCTTTTCTCAGGAAAATTTCTTCTCCCTTCTCTCTTCAGGAACTCAGGCCAATGACCCCTCTGAAGGCAACAGATAGGTTTACATCATTAATGGTCATAGGGATGACTAAAATAATGTGTAACAACTGCGCGACCATCAAAGTAAGTACTGTTATCCCTCTTGTTGATTCAGTAGTATTATGCAACCAGAGTAATCCCAACCACCAGAGTACCCAGAGCACTGTCAATAGTAGTCCACCACACCTTCAGTCAGGAACCCTAGGAAGATATATGGAAGATGAGATGCGGCTTCCTATTTTTACGGGATATGGATCTGAAGATCCTAATCAACATTGGTTCCTATGTGAAGGCGTATGGAATATTAAAAATGTCCCTGACGAAGCTGTAAAAAAAACACAGTTTAGTACCACTCTAAGGGACCGCGCACTGAGCTGGTACATGAAGCTATTCCAAGGACTTGCACAACCTAAACCACTGAATCAGATTAAGAATGCACTGATTGCAGAGTTCAAGAAAGCTAAGTTAGAGTGACAATGTATTACAGAGATGAAAGAGATCAAGAAAAAGGTGGTTGAACCTGTTTGGGAGTTTGATCAGAGATTCAAAACCTTAACAGGTTGATTGACTTTTCAGATCCCAGATGAACAGAACAAAGAATGGTTCATTGTTTCCCTCTTACCACACATCAGAGTTCCCCTGATGCAATAGAATATTTCTTCACAGGCTGAGGCACTGGAGATCCTCATGAAGTTAGAATCAACCCCTATGGGAGAATCCAACTCAGGTATGAGTCAGATTTTGAGTCAGCTAACTAGTTTGTCTCTACAGGTTGAAGATATGAAGAAAGACAAGGGAAAAGATAAAAGATAAGACATCTGGTGTTTCAGATGCAGATCAGAAGGCCATGATAAAGAACATTGTCCCCTATTCAATGAATACTTGTCTTCTGGAGCTCCGAGCCCTTTGAAGCAAGTCACCTTACCTTGGTGCGAGGTATGTAGAAACAGGCATCGCCCTAGGGAGTGCTATTACATGAAAAAGTATGTTCAGACACCTAAATTTTTTTATTGTAAATTCTGTAAGTCCATAGGACATGATGATAGGGATTGTAGGGCTTACGATCTCATGCATGAAAGGTCGAGAGACATATATAATATTCAAGGTGAAGTACAACAAGAAGGAAAAACTACACAGTATAACTCTCCTGGGAGAGGAAACTTCAATCCTTGTGGTGGATTTAGAGGAAGAGGATGACGAGGAGGAATGGGTTGAGGCTGAGGACGGATCATCTGTTATAACTGCACACAAATAGGACACCTTGCAAGGGATTGTTAGAACCCTTGTACCACTTGCAGCTACTGCAACGTGTTTGACCATGTTATATAAGATTGTCCTGTGTTGCTAGCTAATATTCAAGAAAGATGAGGAACTCAGCAAAACCCGCAAGTGCAACTGATATATGCTAAGCCTCGTAGAGAAGACTGTAGATTCATTGTTATAAAAAGAGGAGGCATTGTCACAAGAGATGAAAGAATAACCCAAGGGAAGACTACAAAAGATTCAGGAATTAGGAAAGCTACAGAGAAGACACAAATGTTTGATGCAAAGAAAGAAAGACAAATGTTTGAAGAAGCCAGAAAAGAATTCAGAGGAGACCAAGGCTCTTCATCAAAGAAAATACCAAAAGTGAGAGAATATGGAATGCCTCTGGAATTTTCTCAGTCTTCTTTGCCAAAAGAAGGAAACGAGGTAAGCAAGCTCATGGAATTTTTGTTTACTTGTATTAAGTTGGTTCAAGATGAAAGCGCTGTACAAGAATTACAAAATTTAATCAGACAATATGAGCTAGGAAAGATAGACCCCTTACTGAATATGGTAGTACACCAAATTGGTAAGAAGAGAAGGAAAAATAAGGAATTACATTTGAATGCCCAAATAGGAGAGTATGAGATAGACTATGTAGTCCTCGACATAGGGTCGGAGGTCAATGTCATGACGAAGAAAACCTGGGCATTGATGGGAAAACTGAAGTTGATCTATTCCCCTATCAGGCTTAGGATGGATAATCAAAAGGCTTTCATCCCATTTGGATGATTGGAGCATGTCCCTGTGGACATTGATGGAGTAAGAACATTTGCATATTTTGAGGTAATTGAAATAGTTGATGACAATTGCCCTTACCCTGCACTGTTAAGAATTGATTGGGCCTTCAATAACTCTACTGTTGTTGACTTAAAGAAGAGACATATGACATTTGAAAAATATGGCCTTAGGGTCATTGCACCCTTAGATCTAGATGAAGGTCAGCGATACACAAAACCTATTAGATAAGATGACCACACATATGCACTAGAAAATATATATAAGATAACGACCAGACAACATGATTACATTAATCCTACAACCGATGGAAACTTAAGATGGCAAAGTGAGAGCGCATGTTCATCAGACTCAGAAGAAGCACTGGAGAATTGGCAGAATAATATGTATGAAGTATCTACAAGAAGACGTGCTAGATTAACTAGAGAAGTTCACTGGATCGACACAATAGTAAGTAACTTACCCACCTTTGATGGTCTGAATCCTTTAGAAATATTCTTGTCATACTTTGAAGAAAGTGTATTAATACAACATATATTATTGGCAATGGATGAGGCCTTGAAAGCCACACCAACAAGATGGTGGGGGACACATAAACATAGAATCACAGATTGGATATAGTGTCATGTCTTGATGACAACGAGGTTCTCAGCACAAGTAGAAGGCCGTGAAGTTCACTACACAGGTCGAAGCTTCCCAAGGGACCATGTGTGAAGCTGTGAGGAAGCCTGGAGAAACATCCCTCAAGAGCAGCGGGTATACAAATTCATAAACATGCTGGGCACAACACTTATAAACTGGTACCTCCAAGCAGAACTGTGCCTCATAACTACATATTGGAAAGATCATATTGTATGCAAGCAAGGATTGCTGGAAGATCCATCCAAAATTGCCATTATAGTTGATCTACCCCCTTCTACTTCAGTTAAATAGCTACGCACTGTGCTGGGACACAGAGGATATTACAGGAATTTCATCAAAGGATATGCTCAGATCACAACGCCCATGGAAAAATTGTTGAAGAAGGATTGTCAGTTTAGTTGGACACAAGAATGCCATCAGATCTTCGACACACTAAAACAGAAAATGGTTACTACGCCCATTCTGGTTTTTCCAGATTGGACCAAGGAGTTTCATGTGCATGTTGATGCATCTTCCATTGCTTTAGGATTTGTGTTAGCACAGATGGGAGAAGGAGATATTGACCACCCGTTAACCTTTGCTAGTAGGAAGCTATCCACTGCTGAGATTAATTACACCACCACTAAGCAAGAAGGATTAGCCATGGTATATGCATTGCATAAATTTCGTCGCTACTTGTTGGGCGGAAAATTTAAAATGTTTATTGATCACTCCATGTTGAAATACCTAGTCAACAAGTTAGTGTTGGGGAGAAGGATATGCAGATGGTTGCTGCTATTTCAAGAATATGATTTTGAGATCATAGTAAATCCAGGAAGAATGAACAAAGGTCCTGACCACTTGTCGAGGTTGGAACATGGAGAAGAGCTGACCAGTTTGGAGGATACACTATCGAATGCACGTCTACTAGCCATTAGAAATATCGATGACCACTTCACAGAGATAGTCCAGTTCCTATCAACATGAATGGAACCTAGTGAGTACACAATTCCTCAGAAGAAACAACTAGTAGTGCGCGCTGCAAATTTCTCACTTATAGCCGGACATCTATACAAGATGGGACCTGATGAGATATTGAGAAGGTGTTTTATGGAGGAAAAATGACCAATGATCCTTGTAGAATATCATGAAGGAATCACAGGAGGACATTATGCAGGAAAAGTGACTGCACAAAAGGTTCTTAGAGCTGGCCTTTGGTGGCCTACCTTACACAGAGATGCTAAAGACTATTCCAGAGCTTGTGATGTATGCCAAAGAGTTGGGAAACCATCCAGAAGAGATGAAATTCCATTAGCACTGCAACTGAACCTACAAGCATTTGAGAAATGGTCCATTGAATTTGTTGGACCTATAAACCCATCGGGAAAGTGCACAGGAGAAAGATATATAATTACATCTACAGAGTACTTGACCATATGGGCCGAAGCAAGAGAAGTTAAGGAATGTAGTGCAGCTACAATTTCCCACTTCATATTTGATGACATCATAACTAGGTTTGGATGCCCAAAGGTCCTTATGAGTGATCAAGGAATGCATTTCATCAATAAGATAGTTGAAGCCCTGACTGAAGAATTTGCAGTCCACCATCAGAAGAGCACACCATACCATCCACAATAAAATGGGACAGTTGAAGAATTCAACAAGATCTTGGAGACAACATTAACCAAGATTTGCAGTGTGAATAGGGATGATTGGGATTTGAGAGTACCGACAGTGTTATGGGCCTATAGAACTACTTGCAAAAAAGTAACAATGCAGACCCCCTTCAAGTTGGTATATGGTCTTGAAGCTGTTATTCCAATGGAATATTTGGTACCAAGCCTAAGAATTTCTTCCTTTATAGATATGGATGACCCTGGCGCTATTCAAGAGAGGCTTTCACAGTTGGTTGAATTGGAAGAAGACATATTCATTGCAGGATTCCATCAGCAGGTACATAAGGAAAGAGAGAAGGCCTACCATGACAGACACATCAAGAAGAAGGCATTCAAACAAGGTTATCTAGTACTGGTATATGACAACAAGTTGATAAAACATCCTGGGAAGTTTAGAACACATTGTCTAGGGCCATACGAGATTGCTTATGTTACATAGGGAGGAGTTGCGCAACTGAAAATGTTGAATGGAGAATGGAAGGAAGGTTTGGTGAATGGGACTCGGCTGAAGTTGTATTATGAAAACCAGCTGCCTCTCGCAACTCTAAGTAAAAGTAGAAAGAAAAGGGTCCAGGTACCAGGTGCAGTTGAAGTTGGGTACCATACATAGAAAAGATATTTTGCACAAGGGAAAAAGAGGAGGCATCGAGCAGAAAATAGAGGCTACACTGCGCAGCCTGGAGTCGAAGTAAAATAGGAAGCTTAGATTTGAAGTGCCTTGGGATGAGTCATAGGTGAGTATTGGTGGCCTGTTGGCCCTTGGTTATGGAAGCAAGAGAAGATCAAGGAATAAAAGGGAGAATGCAAAATCTATGGAAGACACAGTGACTTTTGTTGGGTCGAAGTGAAAAAAAAAGCAGAAAATATGGAGCGAAGCCCGAGAAAGAAATCCATTGGATGAGGAGATTGGGGATGAAAGATAAGAAAGGAATAAGGATCTTGGACAACTCAAAAAGTGGAAAAAACCATCGTTGGATTCTTTGGAGCACCGCACGAGAAGGAAGGAATGATAGGCTGGCGAAGCCCTAAAAACGTGGATCAAGTTGACCTAGGGTTTTGGACACCTAGGTTTCAGCCTAAGGATGTTGGTGAGCTATTGTAATGTATAAATAAAGGTCTAAAGGACTTGGGTTGGGTTGGTAAGATATTGCTGTTGATCTAGTTGTATTTTTGATGTGAGTGAGTATTGTATCAAGAGAGAGAAGTGCTAAGAGTGAGAGCCTTTTGGTATTGTATGATCTTCAGCTGGGTGTGAAGATCAATCCTGCAACTGGGTGCATAGGGTTGGGAGAGAAAGAGAGGAGAAGAGAAGAGATCTTCTAGCCAAGAGTGCAGACAAGAACTGTATGATTTACCTTAATATATTATAGCACAGTTTTGTGGACGTAGCCCTAGAGAGAGGATGAACCACGTACATCTTGTATTGTTTGTGATTGGTATTTTATCTCTTTCATTGATATACTGTGATTACATTACTGCTTTAGATTTGATAAGTAGATGTGCAGAATAGATCTAAGATGATAAGTGATATATGAACATTGTGTTGTTCTTGTGTTAGATCCACTTGATAATTCCTTTGGTTGTAGACATCTCTGTCCTGTAAACCCCTCATAATTGCTTCGGGTGAGACTGCATCTACTTCGCAGGTGTTTCCGAAAGGGCCAGTAGTTAGGGCTTGTTGGTGCGCTCTTGGAGTTGAACCCTGGGTCTGCCCCTGTGCCAAAAAGATCGCAGCGTTGAATTTCAACAACTTCAACCTAGGAGATCACAAGAACGAATGCATGCTCGACCCGTACAAATACTTGACCAAGATGAAGGGGAATAATTTGAATATAATCCCCCAGCCATGGACGATGAACCTCACGTAGTCCACCTTACTAAATGTAATGAAAATACCACACTTCGGAAGGCACCAGAAAGTTAACGCCTGTGTCAAGCTACTACTTTCATGTTTCCATGGGGGCTACTTATGGCTCGACCGTCATATCACAGTAGATCCAACGCTGATCCATATGATCATAGGATTGAGTATGCAAGGACCTGATCCACAGGAATTATATCCAAGAAAAGCCACAGATCACGCACTAGCACAAAAGATCAAGGATACATACGATGATGTTGAGAAGGGGAGATGAGGCTACAAGGTAGCTTCCATCCAGAATGGCGCAGTGTGCCTAACATGCGAATTAATTGTAGGAAAGATAGTAAGGAAGAACTGACCCATGTAGGTCACAGGATTTGTCATTGACCTTGTAGGGAAGTGCGTGGAAGGTCTACAGATGAAATGGGTGAAGTACCTAGTTAATCAACTTGAACTAGACTGTCGCGAAGCACATGATCAGGGCTATGAATTCCATTTTAGTTGGATCCTGATCCTCATTGTGTTTGTTCTTGGGAAATTCTGGAAGGTGCACCTTCTTGGAAATTTAGACATTCGAGCAGCTTGCTACGAAGTTCACCATGCTCTAGTACTTGATCGATATGAGAAAATAATGGCAGTCGAACACTGTTTTTCACACATATTACCTCCAGCTGAAGAGAGCCATCAAAGATGAACCTCACATGACTCCAAACACCCTACATAGGTTCCGTTCCCTGATTAAGTTCCACACAGATTGAAACTTCATCTACATTACAACACGAGTAGATGAACATAAGGAGGAGCTTCAGTCATACTACAAGATCAAATAAGAGGACCTTGAGGAGATCACTAAGGACTGGTCGACAAACCTCCTTATTCCCACAGACCCTGCAGAGATGTCTGACCCTGGCAGCCTAGAGACAATGCACAAAGAACATGATACACCCAGACCCAACAGAAGGAATAATACCAAAGAGGTCCAAGACTTAATAAGTGCCTCAGGCAAGACTGCTTCAATATCACCTGACTGAGGGGGTGATGACGAAGTAGAAGAGATAAATGGAAAAGAAGCTGAACATAAACAAGGTGAGGTGACACTAACTAGAGATGAGACTGATCCCCTGAAGAAGAGGAAGGTTTCTCCCCTAAAACCTTCTTCCTGGAAGAGATCCAGAGCCACCGTGACCAAGATGCAGACTGTACTCACTACCGATGATTTTGACTTCCTCATAGCATCCCTAAACGACACCTCACAGGAAATACTGAAAAAACAAGAAGCCAAGTAGGAGGAAATGTATGACAGAATTGAGGTCGAACTTTGAGGGGTACAACAGGCCCTTCAATCCATTCGTGTAGTGTCCACTTCCCCCCTACCATTAGAAGAACCAGAGTTGGGAGATTATCCAACCCAACTCTGTCGACTAGCAGATGCAACCGAAGCTCACCTTCGTCGAGCACAAGAAGAAATAGAACAAGCAACCCAGGCCTTGAATCAAGTTCAAGGAGTACTCGTAGAACAACATCGACTTCTATAGAAGGAGAAGGTTTCTCTCCAGATGAAGTTTGAAAAGGAGAAAGCACAGATTCAACAAGAAAAGGAACAGTTTCTCGCAGAGCAACTCAAAGTGAAAGAAGAAGTCAACATAGCACTTCGCTTTGTGACAGGCTTAGAACCACAAGTAGAAGACTGAGTCACGCATCAAGTAGAGAAGCTCACAAAATATATCCAACAACTACAACAATGAAAAGAATACTTAGATCTCTGCACAGTGCCTAACACCCCGTAGGATGTAAGAGATCAAAGAGAAGCAACTGCCCGAAGCACAGTTGAAAGAATCAAGGGCCTCGCCATGGAATGTAAGAAATTGAGTGATCGTAGTGCCTATATGTATGAGTGATGTTGGTGTGTAAATATGTTCACTATATATCTCACACTCATTTAAATGTCAATTCGGGATTCGTAATCGAAAGAGTCGTTACACCATATGTGTTGAGAAGAATTAACCTATCTAAGTCTGTTGCATATAGGAAATAATTAATAACATAAAAATTCCATTTCTAAGATCTCTAAATACTTCAAAATATCCTCTGAACCTAAAAGAGAAAATTGATAATGAAACTTAGAAAAACAGTTAATCAAAGAGATGTTGTACCAGAGAAACAAGTATGTTCATTTTAGGCACTTGTATTGAAAATATGAACTTTAAGAAGCTTGTCTCTTGTAGTAATTAAAAAAATCAACTCCAACCATTGTTGAAACAAAAACCAACTTCAACTTCATGTAATTCAATCAAACCAGCACAAGGGGAATTCAGTATAATTGAAAGACTTTATTACAACACGTGAAGATGAAAGATAAAGTCTCCTGGTCCCTTGCGATACTACANNTTATTCCCACACTTCAAATTATGAGATAACTACCTTCAACATTGGATAATAAAATGTATATTCGATCTAGTACTTGCTTATACACACCAATCCAAAATGATTAACTCAATGCTCAATCCTGAGAATGAAATAAAGACTAATCACACACACACATTGCTGTAAACTATCCACACAAAAACACAGAACGTATACAATGAGGTTTACCTTAGTTGAGGTGGTGGGCCCTTGTCGAACCAACAAGGAACCTCTTAAGGAGTTAACAGACTAAAAATTTCACTCACATCCAAGGACATGAAAGATCTTTTGTATTAGTTCAGCTGGTAAATTGGATCAATAGTCTTTTACTTCATACATGATGACGACAAGTACTGTCTGATTCTTATCGTATATTTATTACATTCCTCTCTACACAACATTCCTTATATAAGGTAAGATGATACTACCAATATTTATGGATAAACATTAAACAGTTCGAGAAATTCCAGAATTAAGATTTACATCGAATTTTTAGGAGTCGACTCCATCCTCATGACACAAAGTGCATGAGCGATGGAGTCTCTTGCAACTGGAGAACTGAATCAGATGCTTCTATCCAGCTGTCTTCTCGAAATATTCACCATTATCCAGGTCCAACTGACACATTCTGAAACATATTTTTTGGTACCAGATTGCACACAGTCACGAGTCTAGTACCAGAATAGAACAGAGCAAGGAGTACCAGAATAACACACGTCTTGGTACCAGAATGGAGTTGGTACCGGATCAAAACTGTCTTGGGTACCTGAATGGATTTGGTACCAGATTACATGGTGTTTGGTAGTGTCATATAGACTACTCATAAATCAAATTATTGGAACTATACAAAATAAAACATTTTCAATCGAATTAATTTAAGAAAGTTAAACAAACATGCTTTAAATAACCAATTACATCTTGTAGACATGACATAGCTATTAGGCATGTGTTTTGGGAGGGAATAGTCCAGTATAGGTTTATAAAAGAGGCAAAAAGACTTAGACAGAGGGTAAGATAGGGTATTATCTTATGTCAAAATGGAGACTCAACATTTCTCCCATGTTGAAGATGTTGCATGTCCTCATGCAACGTTATCAAAAACTGATACCCAAAAACTTTCTACACAATTGGACCCTCCTCTGTCATTCCTCAGATTGCAAAATGTTAACATCGGAAGCTTCACTCTTCAATTCCTTATTGATCACCCTAGTGTAATGGACCAATCGCAAGACTTTGTTAAGTTTGGCAGAGACATTCGCATGCTGCTCCTTCAATTCTGCATTCTTTGCCTTGATATGCTTGTCCAATATTTTGTATTCTTCAATTTCTTGTTTCAATCTCTCAATNCTCTTGAGCCTCTTTTTCTTTCCTCAGACTCCTCAGAGCCTTTATTATCATCTTTCATCTGCTCAAGGATTTTCCTAGACTCGGTGTGAATGCTTCCTGAGTTACCACCTCTCGATCTTCTTCTCCCTTCCTCAAATCCATCAAAGTCTATGTTACCAATCCTTCCATCTCACTTATTGTTACTAGTCCTTCTGTTTCTCTTGTGGAAGCTCCCCAACCACTCTGTTTGTCTGGAGAACTTGGAATATCCATAGTTTCTCTTTGAGGAGAAGGTATGTTTGGAATTGTCTCCTGTTTAGCAATACTTTTGGTGGTCCTGTGTATGGGTGGTGAGGATTTCTTAGACTTGCTGATAGGGTTAGGAGTTTCTTCAAACATTTTCATTTTCTTAGATTTACTGATAGGGGAAGGCCTGGACATCTGTACCTCCTGTGTTGAGTGGACCTTTATCTTGCGGGCTTGAACTGTAAATTCTGGGGTTTTCTTTTGCTGGAAAACCCATATTCCTAACCTCGAAGATTGAGGCGTGGGCTCTGGAACTTGTGACTCCTTTCCTTCTAGTTTCTCTCTATTTTTACTTGTCACCTTAGCAGTCTCCTTCAAGCCACCAACTGAGCTTTGGGAAGGCTGAGTAACTTTAGAAATACTTTTCAATTCTTTAGGGGATTTTGGAGGGGGTTTTACAGTTGGTTCTAGTAAAATCCCATGTTGATCCATCTCCCCCTTCTTTTGTTTCTTATTCTATGACCGTTGGTATTTAGGGTGTAGGACCGAGCTAGACGCTTCAGCTGGTGCATACTTTTTCTTGCTTTGTAACTGGAAGTCAAGGGTCTTCTCTATTTGATTGGTTGGTTCTGATGGCATTTCCATAATTGTTTCAGGAACGCTATCCAATTGACCACATGGTTCTGAGCCCTCCTTTCATCTTTTACCCCTTTGAACCGAAGTAGAGCTTACTCTCTGGAATTGAGTGGCATTCTTCTTGCTTGATATAACAGGCTCCCCCATGACATACTTTTCTGTCACTGATTTCTCAATGGGATGAGATGAGTTGGGTGCAACAGTGTCTTGTTTACCTCCTGATGCCATGTCTTTCTTTGCTTTTCTTCTTGAGCCTTCACTGTGTGTCCCTGCCTCTTGTGTCTTGACTGACTTGGATTTCTCTTGAGCGAAGCTCTATTGGAGCAACTGCTTCCAACTACCCCCTTGTGTTTTTAGAGCATGAACAACCAGAAGTTTGATTAAACCGTGATGATGAAGACTAGTCTCAGGTTTCTTAGAAACTTACCTCACCGCTCTTGCCATTTTATTTAAACTCATCCATAAAAAAATGGGGAAAATTTATCTTTGGTCCTCCCTCAAAATGTGAAAAAAGCTTTAAATGATAAATGAAGGTCATGACATACCTTCCCTCACAGGTGAGGAATTTCTATAGAATTATAAGCATTGTCCAATAATTTTCTTTGATATAGCTCCGAGGGATGCCCTTGGTCCAATCGGGGTCATGATGTTTTGGTTTGAGGAATTATTGACAGATATTTTTGTCCACGATTAATCTTTTGAAGTATCTTTCTCCAGCCATCGGGAGACCCGTGGCCTCTGCTATAGTGGCCTCTATAATTTTTAACTTCACATCCCCAAGATACACATTATCTCCATCATATGTCTGCGCAAAGACGAGAGAAATTCCCTCATGATGGCCCTTAAATTTCTCCAAGAATGGCACCCACCCTGCCTGTTCATATTTTTTCTTACAAGCCTGATATTTTGTTGTTTCTTTGTATATTTGAAATATTGGCTCATGCCTGTCGACCCCCATGCTATTTTAAGAAATTCTCTTGGGTGGATAAGGCACAGATAGAAGGTCGAGGTTTGAGTAACGGAGGATAGAGTATCGGTTGGGAGAAACATACAAGGGATACAAAGGAATAGGGTGTCTATAGATAGTGTGACAACACGGGTAAATAATGCTCATCTAGATGGTGGAGCCATCCAGAGGAGCATTTATGAATGGAAGTGTAGATTACAACGGTCATGTCGATACTCATGATGATATGGCGAGGTAAGTCAGATCTACTAATGGTTTCCAGATTCATGGGAAGCTTGGTGGCAGATGCTATTCACGAAATGAGGTGGTCGTTATGACCAGGACTTGTGTATATGAAATCGATTGGGATCATTACTTGATATGCTGAGATTTGTGGTTCACGTCATCTCATATAGTACGACAACTAATCATGGGATTTATTTATCAGATAGACAGATGGAGTTTGATCCGATAAAAGACATCGTGATTTTGCATTATTCATGTTTCATAGGACAATTCCTTCTCACGGAGGTGAGGTCTAAGATTTCTACAGAGATTTGTGACAAAACAGGGGTATGTCATGATCCAAGAGCAATCAGATGTTCTAAATGCATATTTAGTTAAATAACATGAAAAAAAGTGTTGAATATGTATGTCCTCACACTAATAATTTGATAGCGACTTGGAAACATGATGAAAGTTACCCATAATATTATTACCAGTACTAGATCATCTAAGTGTTGGATCACCTGTGTGTAGAATTTGTAATTGATACGGGATCACCTGAGTGTCGAATCACTTGTGTGTAAGACTTGCAGTTGGTACAGGATCACCTGAGTGCCAGATCACCTGTGTGTAAAATTTGCAATTGGTACATGATCACCTGATTACCTGAGTGCCGTATCATCTGTGTGTAAAATTTATAGTTCGTACAGGATCACCTGATTACCAGAGTGTCGGATCACCTGTGTGTAAAATTTGCAGTTGGTACCGGAATAACGCAGGGCCCCTTCTTTTATACTGGATAGGATCCGGTACCAGATAGGCACAACGAGATGATTTGGTGGCCCTTCATACATAGAGGTGATCATTGATGCGAGATAAGCACAAAAATGAACTTTATTGAGCTTAAAAATCTTGACACGGATTCTGGTGATAGTGATTTATAGAAATAATTGGTGTTTCTATGGTCAAATCCATCTGAAAAACCATGCAGTTGCCAAAGTTTATAGAGGAATAATGCAGGAAAGCTTTGTAATAGGAGGGTACTTTGTAATGACCAGTAACTGAGATGACATAACTTCTTTTCTTCTGGAGCCAAGGTGACCACACTTTTGCTGGCATTTCCTCTTTTATTACAACACGATAATAATCCTAACTACTACTTTTCTGTGGATTTTTATCGAGCCCAGATTAGTTAATGCTCGCCGGTATTTTCAATTTTATAGAGTCTGAAAAACTTAAAGGAAACTCTCTATACTGTCCCATGGATTTTTGTCGAGCCTGGGCTAGTTCCTGCTCGCCGGTATTTTCAATTTTAAAGAGTTTGAAAAACTTAAAGGAAACTCTTTATACTGTCTCGTGGATTTTTGTTGAGCCCGGGCCAGTTCTTGCTCGCCGGTGTTTTCAATTTTAAAGAGTCTGAAAAACTTAAAGAAGACTCTTTCTAGTAGCTGTCCTCCTTATTTGTTTATCTACATGGGAACACCACCAATTTTTCTTTTGTCTTTTTTAGTTAAAAATAAAAAAAACTTCATCTCATGACACACCTATGTACAAAAAATGAATTTATACAATTTGAACTTACTATGGTAGGTCAGCAGGAGGGAAAACCCTCTCGCTTACCAGTTGCATTTCAACAGTCTGAAGAACATTTTTGACAAAATCCTCCTTTGACAGAGGTTTGTGATAAAAATTCAGTCAATTTCCATTTACAGCAAGGGAAGTCTGCTTTTCATCAATAGTATTTATCCTTACTGCACCATTGTCATAGACTGTATCAACCTAATAGGGCCCCATCCATCTGGTAGACAATTTGCCTTTGAAATTTTTAAATATGCTATCATATAGGAGGGCCCAATCACCTGGCTGGAAGGACTTCTGTTTAACGTACTTGTCATGCCATTTGGTCCTTTGTTCCTGTATCAGGGTGGTTCTTTGTAGAGCATCTTGTATTATCCCATCAAGCTTGTTCAATTGTAATAGCCTCTATTTTTGAGCTTCATTTAGGTCCATTCCTAATTGCATGGAAGTTCTAAAGGTCTTTACTTGAAACTCTATGGGCAATAGTACCTGCTTCCCATATACCAACTTATATGGTGTATGGCCTGTTGTATTTCTTCAGGCTGTCCTATAGGCCCACAAGGCCTCAGGAAACCTATCAGCCCGGTCTTTGTGATGTAGCTGAACAATCTTAGTGAGGATGGCCTTTATCACTTTGTTGGTCGATTCTACTTGGCCATTGGCTTGGGGGTGATAGGGTGAAGACTTTCTATGCCTGATATTGTATTGTTCGGTAAGGTCCTTAACCAAATTTGAGGTGAATTGTGTTCCTTGATCAGTGACTATCTCCCGAGGTACCCCAAAATGAGTGAAAATTTCCTCAAAGAGAAAATCTACAACAGATTGTTTCTGAATACAGGGCCTTGGATTCTACCCATTTTGTTACATAGTCTGTGCAATCTAATATGTAATTTTTCTTCCGAGACATGGGATGGATAGGTCCTAAAAAATCTAAGGACCATTTTTCAAAGGGTTCGATTACTACTTGGGCTTGGAGTGGAATTTCATCGATTGATGTAGGTCTTCCCATTCTTTGGCAATCATTGCAGCTGGCCACATATTTATTTGCATCTTTAAAAATGGTCGGCCAATAATAGCCAGATTGTAGGATTTTGTAAGCTATCCTTTTGTCAGCAAAGTGGCCTCCACATGGGCTTTCATGGCAGGCTCTGAAGATATCCTACATTTCATCTTCCTAGACACATCTTCTGATTACCAAATCAGGTTCTGTTCGGTATAGGGTATCTTCATGCCACATATAATTAGCACTTAGCTGAATGATTCTATGTTTTTCTCTGGATGAAATACCTTGAGGCAACTTGCCGATTACCAAATAGTTGGCTATGTCTGCATACCAAGGGGTGAAAGTAGAAATGGCAAATAAATTCTCACCCAGAAAATCATCATCTACTGGAGTACTGTCACTTGTATGGATAAGCCTAGACAGAAAATCAACGACCAAGTTATCTCTTCCAGGCCTATATATGATAGTGATATTAAATTCTTGTAGTAACAAGAGCCATCTAGTTACTCTAGCATTTGTAACAGGTTTATTCATTAGAAATCTGATAGCTGAGTGATCTGTGTGCACAAAAACTTCGTATCCTGTTATATAGTGTCTAAACTTGTTGATGGCATGTACTACTGATAAGAATTCTTTCTCTGTGACAGTATAGTTTGCTTCAGCAGGTGAGAGGTTCTTACTAACAAAGTATATAGCATAAGGAATATTCCCTTCCCTTTGTCCTAATACAACTCCCAAAGCGGTATATGAGGCATCTATACAGATATGGAAAGGAAGAGACTAGTTTGGACCTCTCAAAGAAGGAGCACTTAAAAGTTTTCTTTTTAAGATTTCAAAGGAGATTTGGCATTGCTCATCCCAACATAATTCAACATCTTTTGTTAGTAGTTTGAAAAGGTGGGCAACTAGGTTTGTAAAATTTTGAATAAACCTCCTATAGTAGCCGACATGCCCTAAGAAAATTCTGATTTCCTTTTGTGAACTAGGGATCTTAATTTGGGAAATAATGTCGATTTTGGTAGGGTCCACTCTTATTCTGGTACCGGAGATGTGGTGACCTAGAATGATTCCTTCAGTAAGCATCATTCTTGATTTTTATTGACTGATTGAGAGGTTGGTCTCTTTACATCTAACCAATACCTTCTTCAAATTATCCAATGCCTGTTGGAAATCATCCCCATATACCGTGAAGTCATCCATGTAGACTTCCACACAATCATTGGTCAGATCAGAGAAAATAGCCAAGACAACCCTCTGAAAGGTAGTAGGGGCATTACATAACCCAAAGGGGAGAACCTTATAAGCATAGGTTCCCCAAGGGTAGGTGAATGTGGTCTTATCCTGGTCTTCTGGTGAAATTTGTATTTGGTTGTAGCCACTAAACCCATCCAGAAAAGAAAAGTACCTCTTCCCAGATAAGGTATCCAAGACCTGATCTATGAAAGGTAAAGGGAAGTAGTCTCTATAGGTGGCCTTGATTAGCTCTCGAAAGTCCACACAAATCCTCCATTTCCCATTTTTCTTTGGTACAATAACTAATGGGGAGACCCATTTTCTATCTAATATAGGGTAAATGAAATTGGCTTGTAGGAGTTTTTGGAGTTCTTCCTTTACTATATCTTTCAAGGTTGGGTTCATTCTTCTCTGGGGTTGTCGGATAGGTATGATTTGATCATTAGTGTAAATATGATGCATACATGTATCTGGGTGGATCCCTTTCATGTCAGAGTAATCCCATGCAAACGCATTGGATTTCCCCTGAATCATTTGTACCATCTTTTGTTGTTGATCTGTTTCTAGGATGGCGTTGATATATAGGGACTTCCCAGGACTGATTTCTATAGCTTGGACAGTAGACTCCTTTCCTTCCTCTATTTGAAAAAGAGTGGCTATTGTAGAAGTGGAAGGGTGCCAAATTTCTTGAAATTCAGGGCTAAAGATGTGTGTGTAGTTGGGGAAAGATTGGGGATAGTCAATGCATGCCGAAGCAACCAAGAATATAATTAGTATTTGTTCTTCAGAGTGTTATTATACTCCTTTTACTTGTTCAAGTGTCAACAAGGGTTGGGTACAGTCCTCGTCCCCATACAGATTCTCTAACCAGAGAGGGACTTCCGTGGCTGGTTGGGTGGGGGGAAAAGGATAAGTTTCTGACTTTGACTGCCATTGGAAATTTTCATTTCTCCAGATCAACAATTGATGAATGCATCAACAGTGGCCAACCAAGGTCGGCCTAGTACCACTGGGTGTCCTGGTTTGGGGGATTTGGGATGGATTACCAAGAAATACACAGGGTATTCCCAAGAGGCCAATGTCACTATTATATCATCTAAAATTCCTGCTGGGGTGATGATTGATTTATCTGCAAGCTCTAGAAAAGTTTGTGTAGGTCTTAAGTGATCTAGTTGCAGTGTTTTCATAGTGTTTACTGACATCACATTTATTGCTTCCCCTAGATCAATCAATTTGTTAGGTAAGGCAACACCATTGATTTCTATGGTTACCACTGGGTTCCCTGGATCACTATACTTGGAAGGCATTTCTGTTATAAACTCGAATAACTGTCCTACCACCTGTATGACAGGAGGCTCTTTCCTCTTTCTCCCTGGATTTTTAATGCAAAGTTCCCTTACAATTTTAGCATAGATAGGTATGTCTTTAATGGCCTCTAGTAGTGGAATCTTTACACATATATTCCAGAGTTCAGTCTCTAGATTATGTTCTAGAAGTTCCTCAGTTTTCTTTATGAGCAACTTTTCTAGGTAAGGGGGATTCATTACATGAGGTGTTTTTTCTACAAGGGAGTTGGGAGAAGGGATTTCTTGTGGTACTGGAGTGTTTCTTTTTTCGTTCAATGGATCAATCATCTGTTCTTCTCTTTGAACCGTTTGGACATCTATTTGTTCTTCTTGGTTTGTGTGATTATGCACGTGTTCCTCTTGAATGACCATAGTGGGTTTTGTTTTGTTTACAATCCTTCCTGATCTTAATTCAATTCCATTAAATGGAGTTGGCGTTATTACGTATGTAGGGAAGGTTTGTACTTCAACATTTTGTATAGGTTGTGTCGGTCTGTTATTTGGGTTAGGGATAGGTTGTACAGGAATAGGAGTAGGCCGAGGAGGGTTTTGGATGGGTGCAACTTGCATTGGTTGATGCATATTTGTATTCATGGGTAGTGCAAGTGGTTGTTGTGGTTGTGAGGGTGGAAGAAGAGTAGGGGGGTTAAAAACTGGGAGCAACTGTGAAATATTTGAAGGATATTGTGGATAGGTGGGAAAATTTGTTGGTTGAAAGGGGAAATTTCCATATACATGTCCTCTCCACCCCTGTTTCCAAGGTTGGTTTTGTGTTGACCACTGAGGATAAGACATGGGGGGTACCCATTGCTATTAGGGGTATTGTGTAATTGGGTCGGCAAACATGCTGGGGTTTTGTTGTCTCCATGGTATCCTAGGGGGTTAATATGTCTCAGGTTCTCCTCCTCCCTTGAACATGGCCTCGAATCTGGGGAAAGAAGGGCATTCATTAGTAGGATGGTACTCTATGCAAATACCACAGATTTCAATAACATTGAGGGGGCATTCCTTTTCAGGGTGTTTTCTCCTACACTGATGACAGAAGATTGCTAACGCAACATTTTCTTCCTCTTGTTTTCTTTTAATTTGCATGGTATCTAGTTGGGAACTGATGGTGTGTAGGATATCTATTTTAAAGTTTTCCAATAGATTTCCTAGATCAATCCTTGTGACACCTCCAGATGTGGGTTTAGCAATTTTGTTGGTAGCGTCCCTTATACTTTTCCCTGTTTTAGCTTGACTGTGAGAGTATCTTTTACAATACTCTGCTATGTCTGCAAATGGTTTTTGGTATATGTCCCCAGAACTCATAAGGTTTAACACTTCAATGCAATTGTCCCTCACACCCTTTAGAAAGACAGTCCTAACTATAGCTGTATCTAAGGGAAACTTCTTAGTATTTTGGTAATTGTATAAGAACCTTTCTAAGTAGTATTCTAAGCTTTCTTATTCTGATTGCTGCATTTTGAATATATCATTCCTAACATCCCTAGGTCTATAGTAATCCTGGTATTTCTGGAGGAAGGTCTCCTTCATACCATCCCAAGACAAAATTGTGTGTTCCCCTAAGCTCATGAACCACCGTAGTGCCGAATCTTTTAGTGTGGCTGGGAAAAGTTTTAATTTTTGAGCATTATTTGTGTAGTTATAGCTCCTACACAATATGTGAAATTCAAATAAAAATGAGTCAGGGTATTCTGTCGACATACCTATGAAATGAGGAAGTGAAGATAATGGAATGTTCTTCATAGAAATGTCTTTATCCATATCCAGTATGGGGAATCCAAATGTCTCTGTTTCATTGGCTATGTTTCCCTCTTCTTCTGCCATGTTTACAAGCACTCCGCAGGGAGGTGGTGAATTTTCTCCACTGAGTGATGGTTCCACCACCGAGTTATCTGGTATCTTTGGTTGTTCCAAGGTTTTGTGTGGTCTTCCAACAACAGATGCAACCTCTTCTATTATCACCTTTGATTCTTTTCTAGTTTCTCCTCTGGATGGGGTCACCAGTGCTGCTTCCTTTTCTTTTTGCCTTATGTTTTTAATCTGAATAGTGGCTTCGGATCTAGTGCCTTTTGCTATTGTTGAAATTTCTGCCTTTGAGCTCTCTCCTCTAAGAATTTTTCCTGCATGATTTTTCGATGAATTAGTATAAGGGGGGGGTTTCTTTGTTGTTTGTTTTTCTGGTTTTTCTGAGATTTTAGGAGCAATAAATCTTCCTTTATTGTCCCTGTACCTACTCATAAAAAAATGAAATCAATGAAAACGCAGATTCCTAATTAGAGGTAGGAGAACAACTTGACTTTGGAGCAACCCCACCAAAGTGGATGCACATGTTCTTACCTTTTGTCTTACCGTCCTCTCCCCACCCTTAGATTATTCTCAAATCCAATCCAATACTTCATCAAACCAAAAAATATGCTACCTGTTACCGTTTACAACTCCCTGACAACGACGCCAAAATGTTGGTGCGTAAATATCCAGTATGGGGAATCCAAATGTCTCTGTTTCATTGGCTATGTTTCCCTCTTCTTCTACCATGTTTACAAGCACTCCGCAGGGAGGTGGTGAATTTTCTCCACTGAGTGATGGTTCCACCACCGAGTTATCTGGTATCTTTGGTTGTTCCAAGGTTTTGTGTGGTCTTCCAACAACAGATGCAACCTCTTCTATTATCACCTTTGATTCTTTTCTAGTTTCTCCTCTGGATGGGGTCACCAGTGCTGCTTCCTTTTCTTTTTGCCTTATGTTTTTAATCTGAATAGTGGCTTCGGATCTAGTGCCTTTTGCTATTGTTGAAATTTCTGCCTTTGAGCTCTCTCCTCTAAGAATTTTTCCTGCATGATTTTTCGATGAATTAGTATAAGGGGGGGGGGTTTCTTTGTTGTTTGTTTTTCTGTTTTTTCTAAGATTTTAGGAGCAATAAATCTTCCTTTATTGTCCCTATACCTACTCATAAAAAAATGAAATCAATGAAAACGCAGATTCCTAATTAGAGGCAGGAGAACAACTTGACTTTGGAGCAACCCCACCAAAGTGGATGCACATGTTCTTACCTTTTGTCTTACCGTCCTCTCCCCACCCTTAGATTATTCTCAAATCCAATCCAATACTTCATCAAACCAAAAAATATGCTACCTGTTACCGTTTACAACTCCCTGACAACGATGCCAAAATGTTGGTGCGTAAATATATTCACTGTATATCTCACACTCATTTAAATGTCTATTCGGGATTCGTAATCAAAAGAGTCATTACACCATATGTGCCGAGAACAAGTAACCTATCTAAGTCTGTTGCATATAGGAAATAATTAATAACATAAAAATTCTATTTCTAAGATCTCTAAATACTTCAAAATATCCTCTGAACCTAAAAGAGAAAACTTATAATGAAACTTAGACAAACAGTCAATCAAAGAGATGCTATACCAAAGAAACAAGTCTATTCATTTTAGGCACTTGTATTGAAAAGATGAAATTTAAGAAGCTTGTCTCCTGTAGTAATTAAAACAATCAATTCCAACCATTCTTGAAACAAAAACCAACTTCAACTTCATGTAATTCAATCAAACCAACACAAGGGGAATTCAGTATAACTGAAAGACTTTATTACATCACATGAATATGAAAGATAAAGTCTCCTGGTCCCTTGTGATACTACAATCATAAACTTAAAATATCAGTCCCACACTTCAAATTATGAGATAGCTACCTTCAACATTGGATAATAAAATGTATATTTGATCTAGCACTTTCTTATACACACCAATCCAAAATGATTAACTCAATGCTCAATCCTGAGAATGAAATAAAGACTAATCACACACACACACTGCTATAAACTATCCACACAAACACACATAACGTATACAATGAGGTTTACCTTAGTTGGGGTGGTGGGCCCTTGCCGAACCAACAAGGAATCTCTTAAGGAGTTAACAGACTAAAAATTTCACTCACATCCAAGAATTGACATGAAAGATCTTTTGTATTAATTCAGCTGACAAATTGGATCAACAGTCTTTTACTTCATACATGACGACGATAAGTACTGTCTGATTCTTATCGTATATTTCTTACATTCCTCTCTACACAACATTCCTTATATAAGGTAAGCCGATACTACCAATATTTATGGATAAACATTAAACAGTTCGAGAAATTACAGAATTAATATTTACATCAAATTTTTAGGAGTTGACTCCATCCTCATGACACAAAGTGCATGAGCGATGGGTCTCTTGCAACTAGAGAATGGATTCAGAAACTTCTATCCAACTGTATTCTTGAGATATTCACCATTATCCAGGTCCAACTAGCGCATTCTGAAACAGAGGTTTTGGTACCAGATTGCACACAGTCGTGAGTCTAGTACCGGAATAGAACATAGCAAGGAGTATCGGAATAGCGCACGTCTTGGTACCAGAATGGAGTTGGTACCGGATCAAAACTGTCTTGGGTACCAGAATGGATTCGGTACCGGATTACATGGTGTATGGTAGTGCCAGATAGACTTCTCATAAATCAAATTATTAGAACTATACAAAATAAAACACTTTCAATCGAATTAATTTAAGAAAGTTAAACAAACATGCTTTCAATCACCAATTACCTCTTGTAGACACGACATAGCTATTAGGCATGTGTTTTGGGAGGGAATAGTCCAGTATAGGTTTATAATAGAGGCAAAAAGACTTAGATAGAGGGTAAGATAGGGTATTATCTTATGTCAAAATGGAGACTCAACAAGTGACTCACCGAGAATCCATAACCGAAGACACTACAGTCACAACTCCAAGAGGTGAAGTATCAAGTAGAAGCAATACAGGCGCAGTTGAAGCCCCTGTCAGCTGTTGAAAGAATGAAGCGATCCCATGAAAAACACAGTGCTCAACAACAGGTCCATTCCATTCATATCAAATTCATAGAAGTGACTTAGAGGCTCCAACCTATATAGGAAAAGGCTTACTAGCTGTTCACAGAGATCGAAGGTCGAGGATAAGAACTGGAGCAAGTTGTCACTGTAGCAGAAGAACGCCTAGAGGGACTTGTCAACGAAGCTATTATCCAAGATTTCACTAAATAGGAGGCCATGGAACAACAACAAGTCGAAGTAGCTTGAGCCAAGATCGAGGTTTTTGAGGCAGAATTATCCAGATCAGAGTGACTCAGGATGAGTCACAGGTGAGTGTTGGGGGCCTATTGGCCCTTGAACAAGTTTTGAGGATCCTTGGTCAAGTTTGACCTATTTTTGGGACTTCAACAGGCTGTCGAAGGTGGAAATCAAAACAAAGCGGAGATCGCGGGATCTTGACCCCTTTTAGGTCCCTTTTTGGGATTCAATATTATGTAATGGGTATGGGAATGTCGACCCATGGGTTTACCCATGTTTAGGCCCATTTTGTAATGTATAAATAGATAGATAGGCAATGTAACAAGAGGCTAAGTGTGCTAAGTGATAGAGTTCGATCTATGTGATTGAAAGTGCTAAGTGTTGAATAGAGATTGTTTTTGTGCATAATGTATGAGGCTTGAAGAGATCAGTTCAAGTGAGTGTAAGAGATTGAGAAGAGGCTTAACCTAGCCCGGGGAAGGAGGATTTAGTGAGGTGCGTAGATCTCCTGTCCTCTATGGAGTAGGTCTTTTTTGGCTCTATGCATGTAACTAATTGAAGAAGCTAATAAATAAGACAAAGAGTTGGTGTACATAGCCCCAGGGTGAGGGTGAACCATGCACATGTTGTGTTGCTCTTCTTTGTGTGAAATGTTTATATGTTAACTTGCTTAGTTCTTCGATATAGATGAATGGTAGATAGATATGTTAATGCTATGTGCTTAATAGTATGGATGAATTCTAGATCTGGCCTATGTGGATGTGCTTAGTGCTTGAATATAGTAGATCTGGTTAAATACTACAATGCTTTGTAATTAAGGTTTAACTGCGTTGTAAACTAAGACTAGATATTGATGAACTATAACTGCTAAGTGCCCTGTTAAGGTGTTATAGTCACATATCTATGTCCCAGGTAAGGTTGCAGACACTGGAGTCCTACAACGACCCCTACCTCTACCTCGGGTGAGACTTCATCTGCTTCACAGGTGTTGCTAAAAGGGCCAGTAGTTATGATTTTGTTGGTGCGTTTTTGTAGCGTTGAACCTTGGGTCTGCCCCTGTGCCAACACTCACACTTGTGAATATGGTTCTTGTGTATCACTGTTATTGTATGCATGTGATACATGCTAGATGAAATATATGTCCTAGAGGGGTAGTTGATGGCTATCAAGTTGGAAAATCATGGGAAAAGGCTACTGTTATGACATAGGAACCTTGTTATAAGCCATGATCTCCATAGAATATGTTGTGTTGCAATAACACAGGTTGGAGGGACAACTTGGTAGAGAAATTCAGAGGGACACCTTGACTATAATACTCGGCTGGAGGGATGAATTGGCAGAGAAAGTCAGAGGGACACCTTGACTATAAGACTCAGTAAAGTCTCTAAAGATATTATTGTATGAGAAATCCTTGGAAAGGAAATATGGATCACTCGAGGGCTGTATAGAAGAGAAGGGGATACCTGAGCCTGGGCCTAGAGGGTGAGTGACCGCAAGGAAGGGGAGTCTTTGATAATTCTTGTAAATTATTAGTTGGGATCATGCACACAATGGGTATGTCAAGGAAAAAAATGGACCGAGTTAATAAGACAACTAACTGGATGCAGATCCATGAAATCACTCAGACAATTATTGTGCTGATATAAATATTCCCTCTTGAGTTTTGAACAACAATGAAAATGTTTTTGCATGAAATTGTAATTTATATGCTTGTTGTTTGAAATCATTGTAGGCATATGATGAAGGCCAAGAGTCTGGGAAAGGACCGGGCATATAAAAGGGAAATGTCACTAAATAATCTGAATCATGAGGCATGAATGGTGTTTCTAATATGAAAAGAACACCGAAGACTATGTTCCTTTAAGGGGGAGGGGATTGTAATACCCCTGTTTCCCCCATCTCGTAAATATAACTATATTTTTCTAAAATGGTAGTGTAAATATTTATGCTACTAATGTAAATAGGAAAATGTTGGAAAAATGCTAAGGGCGATTGCCTATACAGGTCATGATTCCATGAGAGGGAAACAATGCGAAAATTTCTCTTGCCAATTTAAAATTCAATAAAATTTAAGATTGCCCATTTTCTAGAATTGTGGTTAATGGAGGAAGTTGGTAGTTGAACTATCATCTTCCAACATTTATGAAAAATAATGGGTGTTGTACTAGAACTACCTTTCCTTAGAAGCATGGGAAGAAAAGTACCCATCTAGAGGATTCTGGGCTGACCCACAAATTGGGGGATTTGACCCACAAAATCTTGTTGAAAAAGGTAGGAAATGAAGGGAAAATTGCAAGCAGAGAAGAGGGGATATAGTTAGTTGAGTCTGGGATCCATTTTCTGACTAGAGAGGATGTAGAGGAATGGTTATGGTGACGATTTTTGAAGAGGGAGAGAATGTGCATATCTTTGGTTATGAAGAGAAATGAGAAATTAATATGTTTGTGGGTACAAGAATTGTTGGGAAGCGTTTCCTAACCAAGTTTATCAGCAAGGTTGCAAAGAAGATGAGTGAATAAGGAAGCACTCATTACATATCCCCTTTCTTGGTGGAGAGAAAACGTACTGCCAAGTTCCTATGGGAAGAGGAGAGTGATCTCTATCCTTGGTTGTTGCTGAATAGAAGGAAGAATATCTCTCATAGCATCATGATCTATCTAGGGGGTGGCCAATGGTAAATCCTTCCAAGAATTGTTGTGCCTATGGTTGGGTGGAAAAGGGAACCCCTTTCAGCAGTTGAAGCACTATCTGGTTTCTAGATAAGTATATTTTGTTAAATCTCTTTAGTGTTAAGATTAGAGAAAATTATATACTATGTTTTAGAATTATGTAAGTTTAATTTTTGACAAAAGTGACTTGAGAAATTTAAGTAAAATGAAGAGAATGTGTTAGATGAAGCTCATTTGATTTAATTCCTTATTTCTTGAATATATGCATGTTAAAATACGATTTCTAGGAGTGAATGTTGTGGTCGACTGCGTTACATAGTTTAATGCATGCTTTGGGAATGATGATTGAACAATTAAAAATATTTATAAAGCATATGAAGGAAGAGAGAGTGATTTTCTGCATAATAGTGTTCTATTTTAGCTTATCCTCAATCCTTATTACAAAAAACTTAGAGTATATTAGATCCGGGTTTGGACTATAGGGAAACAACCCAAACATTTGAAAATGCAAAAATCAATATAAGTGGGTAGTAAGGAAAACAATTTTGGAATTATACATGACACTTCTTACTTGAATTTAGATTACAAAATCCCTTTATATTTCATTTGGGAAGTAATAACAATTATGATAAACTTGTGTTAAATCTCCTATAAATTTGGGAAGAATTCCCTTAAATTTTGGTGGGCAGTAAATCCTGGTAAAAATACCGAATTTAACTGTGAAGGAAATTGTTGCCTTAAGACCAATTTCCTTGAATCTAGGTAAGGAAAGTAAAATTAGGTAAGAAGGAGAAAATTTACTCATTTACCCATGAAGAAGAAGAGATAGAATTACGTTTTAAATTTCCAGAATAGAGAGTTTTCCTTGGATTAGGATTTTATTTCATTATTTTAAAAGCCTCAAAAATAAAAAATGGTTTTCTTTTCCTTTTAATTACAGGTTTAATTAAACAAAACTTCAAATTAAACCTTACAAGACATTGAATAGGTGCAGGGAAATGTTAATATAAATGACATAAAATTATTCCTATGCTTTCTGGGCAAATATGAATAATGGTAAAACATGGTAGAATTCCTAATTTTAGGATTTAAATATTTGATAGTTAAATAATAAGAATTATAAATATCATATATTAAATCTATGAATCTCCACCTGGTGCGAGAGAATGGAGATATGGAATTTATATCCTTTTGATGTAAAGGATTTAACAATGCTAACTTTACCTGGATTCATAATTCACACTCTACAAAATTGGCCCTACGTTCTTGAACGAATTTCCTGAGAATACGTTTTATTTCTAAAGGGATTAAATTCTGGGAAATTATCATATTTCCTTTTCTTTTTACAGTTTAAAATTATTTGTAAGAGAAACATAAATCCCTTCGAAGTCTGGTCTATGGTGCTAACATTAAAAATCATACTCAACCAATATTTGTACCATAACTCTTTCATAGTTTACCATTTAGAGGTTTGAGACCAGAGCATGCAAGTAAAGTCCGAAACCATCGAAGCGATGGCCTAGACATTTGAGACTTTAAATAAATTATAATATAATATTTATTTTCTCTTCCATGACTGGCCATCAGAGTTATGAATGAAGTGCACAAATACCAAGACCAAAAGTCTATTCGGAGTTTACTATTCATAGTGGATGGGAGAGAGTGTTATAGCAAATCCTGAATACACGGAGTGATGGCATGGGTTTTATAAATTTTTAAATGAATATATTAATATTAAACCCTACTCTGTTGTGATTGGGGTTAGAGTGTTGAGAGGATTACACATTCTTCAAGTCCAATTTGATTTAACATTTATTGCATATAATAAATTAATGCAAAGATCAAATCCTTCAGAGTCTGTCCATGAGAGGTATGATGATTTTTCTCCCTATATAATTATATATATGTTAAATTACGTGAAATTTGGTGTGGAGTTGTGTGCTGAGAGAGGACAATGAATTATAAACATTAACTGAGGTTAATCAACTTAAGTATATGTTGGCCTAATTAAACTTATCATTTTAAGTAGTGAATTATATACACTAATTAAGTTTAACCAATTTAAGTTTTTTATGGCCTAATTAACCTTATCTTGTTATAATACAATTACTTATAATTATCTTATGAGTAATTATTAAATTAGTAATAAACTACTTCTAAGGGGAAGAAAGAAAAAAAGTAAATACCCATTAATTACCGGGCCATAATTATTAAGTATATTATTTGTCTAAGCGAAAATTTCGTTAGAAGGAAAATAAATTAGTGAATATTAATTATTCCTAATAAGGTTTAAGTAATTGGATACCAAAGAGCGAGATTCTAAGAAATATCAATGAAGAATTTTAATTGGTTCATAGGAGAGGGAATATTACTCAATACCTTGGGCTCAGGGTAATGAGATTGCACGAATCGCTCAAACTACGAATTCATGGTATCGAGAGGGAATATTCCTCAATACCATACTCGTCGGAGGGAAGAAAATTTCGCACTAGAAGAAGGTCTGAGAAACAAATGGTTGTAGGCCTGCGTGGAATGAAATTCCATCGTGACAGTTTAGGCTAGTGCCTTGTCGAGCCGAGGGTGTCATCACGTTAGTTGGTGTGGACACTGAAATGTCACGAGGTTTCCACATGGAAGTGAGAGATTTTTCCTATGTAAACCTGAGAATATTTGGAGGGTCATAACTCTTATCCTAGAGCTCAGTTCTGTGCAAACTTACTGTACTTGGAAATATATTGACGAGAAAAAGATGGTGGATTTGTGATAGAAATGATTCAATATTATTAGAAGAAGAAAAAATTTAATACCCCATCTCCTAAAAGGTACTTAGGGGGTTGTGTGTGTGACATTACAACTATGGGCATTGTTGGCACTGCACGTAGTTGTAGGATTGTAGGTTCGAGTTATCTTTGAGGTCAACAAAACCATTCAGACACCGACCCTTTCGACATGGCTTACATGTGTAGATGAAGTCTCATATGAGGTATCTATTGGTACTACAAGAACTAGGTTTCTGCAGTAGTGAGGGAATGGGAGGTGATTATTCTATTCATTCTTAATTATCTTTTCTGTGCACTTTATCTTGCAAGTTCTCATCTTATGTTACTTAGTGAAATTCAAATTCATATTACCATTATATTCTAGATTACAACATAACCTATTATTGTAGCAATCATAACTATTGCACAATGATTACACATAATAATATAATAATATAATATAATATACATCCATACAGATTCTGTTGAGCGCTCAACACACCCTAAAAGATTCTATGAAATTTTATCTCTTTTGGGTACCACTTGTTTTATTTTGTTTTGCTGTCTGAATTGAGTCCACTGTGGAGAGATTGATAATTTTGTTTTCATGTCTCTTCATTGATCAAATCGGATTTTTTTGAACCTGTTAATGTGAAACATGTGTGTTTAAAAGAACTTGGAATTCTAACTAAGAATCTGCAACTAAAATTTTGACTAGCGTGCTTATGTTTGGCATCGAAAAAATCCGAGCAAATAAGATGACCTCAATAGTAATAATAATCATCGATCGCCGATCCATCATCGACATTAGTAAAAGGCAAAGTAAGTTTTCACTAGTTGTTGGAAAAGAAGAATCAGTAGTTCGACGATTTCCCATCGGTGTCGACGAAGTACGAGAGGGATAAACATTGACATGGGACATGATGAAAACCCAATAGTCGATTATGGATGTGCTTGTTCGAGGCCGGTGAAATCTCAAAGGGTTAAATCATAGAAAATTTTCGCAATGAAACATCATCAATCACTGATTCCCGATGCATTTTCGACATCGGTAAGTTTCAATGGGGGAATCTAGGAACAATTTTTTAAACTTATCACCGGATCTATTGTTAAAATGATTAGCTAATGAAGTCCCCGATTCCAAATAACATGGTTAAACGAAGACATCAATATCAAATGCCACGTTTCTTTGCCACGTAGGCATTTCGTACGACCTAGTGTCATCTCGAGTCACCTTAGGTTTCTCTATGTCCTAGTCATAGTTCCAACTCAACTTTTCCATGTCAGCTCGGTACAGAAAGATGGATTAGCATCGGATTTTTCCCAGGAGATATCAACGAATATTATCTAAAGAAAATTCCCAACTCCCGATCCACCTGTTAAATTAGTGAAACAATGGGATGTTTTCAGCACAAGATACAATCGTATTCTGCCATTTAATAGGACAATTAATGTTTTGATCCACATACGTTGCTACCCCTTGTGCTGACTAAAAAACGTGAATTTGAAATCACCGATGAACCACGTTATAACCTGCACTTGCGCCACCAACCTATGACTGAATTTAATCTTGAACATAATGAAGATCTCACGAAATATTTTGTAGAACCACACTCATACCCCGAATTGAATAACTGATGAGACAAGGTAAGTATTATCTCTGATCAAATCACTAAGAAAACTTCAAACACCTCCATTCTGCACACAAGTTTCCATTTCTGACTTTCAAAAAACCAGGTTAAACTAGCACGAAAAAGATGTATGTGTTAATTTGTATCAGTTCAATTGTCATAATTTTTATATATTAGCATTTGATATGCTACACAGTGTCTAACGATGTTCTATTTGCAGGGAAAAATTCCTCCAAGAATGACAATGACCAGACGCTCGCCGAGGGAACTCAAATTAAAGGAGGCAGAGATTGGTGAAGGTTCTTCTCCCGATACTGCGAGGTAGTTGGAATATGCATCCAAGGTGGAACCAATCATTAAAACTTCGATGAAGAAGGCATTTATTCAACCCCCCTTTTTGGAAATACTGAAGCAAACAATGGATCAAAAATAATTATCCCACAGTGGGGAGGTTTATTCAACATAATCAACCAGGAAGATTACCCAAAGTTTATCCCACACAACGAACCAGATGTAAGGGCACTCGACGACCAGGTTTTCCCAAATATCCGATGATTGTTCTTGCATCTGGTAGCTTGTCGAGCTCCAGTATTTCCATGCATAGAGACCTTGAGTTGGATAATTGATCACACAAATGCGCAAAAATGAATTATCAATGATGAGAATGACAGAAGTGTAGGAGTTTTTCTCCCGACAGAGGTCCAGAAGTACTACAAAATCAACGACCTGGAGGAGAAGTTGAACAAAGAATTCATGGTGAAGTTCTATGAATTTGATGACACCAGTGGGTTAATGGCTTCCCGGTGGAAGGAAGACAAGAAATTTATGAATCAGAGCAACAACTAGTATGGGACAGTGAACCTGAGGGAGCCATATATCTACTTGATGGCTCTCATTTGTTGATTATATAGAGAAAAGGACTGCACTGAGTTCTTAGAGGCATGGATTCCCCTGGCATACACTGTTGCGATTTCTAGGAGTAGCTTTAACTGGGTAGCAATTATCTCCAATAAATTGAGCACCAGTATATTGTTGGCCCAGTCACCAAAGGAGGGGAGAAACACCCTCTTTTCACATGGCCTCGTATCTACTAGATGTAATCTGCGCGAGGAATGTCTTCGCTGGTATGAATTTGCGTTGGCACGTCATAAAGATGCATGTACATGTCTACTTCAATATCCTATGGGAGAACATGTACAAGAAGTATTATGCCCTTATTTGCAATGAATTCATCACCTAAATTTATTTTATTATATTTAAAAAGGAATTCCCAAGGCTTTCTGTAGCGGCCAAGAAAATGATTTTGAAAGTAGGCCATTGGTACCTAGATGAACACATAACCTATATCAGGGTGTTCAGGACCACCAGAGCACCAAATTTTCTCCCTGCTCACGTCCCAGACCGGCTTGTTGTGGGAGAAATCTGTTACCAGACTATACTGCAGAGATACCACGCCACTTTCCTTAAGGACAAGAAATGAGCATTCATACCCTACGGTTTCCATGCAGGGTTTTATATAGTGAAGGACACTATTCAAGCTAAATAATAGGGTTTGAGTCAGCTGGAATATAGGTTCCCGATAGGAAATTTTCGCAAGCATGACCCTAAAGGCCTAGTCCTCCAACATGCTTCACAAGTCTTTTCCTGCTGGCCATACGCGCATGAAAAGTTTGAAGATGGGATTTTTACAGAATGTTCTTAAGACTGGGAGGAGATATTATAGAGAAAATATAACCCGAACATGACTATGTTTAAAGGTATGAGTATGGATGAGCAGGTTGAAACAATAGAACAATCGGCCTAAGAAGTTATCAGGGTTAGAGGAGAAATTAGGGCAGCAAAAATCACAGAGGCACAAAGGAGGGGGTTGTTGTTACTAGAAGGATCCCAAAGAGTCATCGACCAACTAGAGAACAATACTCAACAAATAGAAATGATGAGGATCCCCTCGGAAGACACAATCACAATAAGATAGGAGCTAAATGGCTCAGAGTCAACACAACTAGAGGAAAACATCGGTCGGGAAAATCCTAGAGTTCCATCACCACAGGATAGATCGCCAGTGACCATCCAAACCTAGTATGAGGTTCCAATAACTCTAGGTGAAACGAGTGTGCCTAATCCCCTGTTTGATTTGATAACCATCTATTATGATGAGGAGAGTTTGGAGGTCTCACTTATAACTATGATACCAATTACATAGGAGAAAGAACGAGGGAGAACATATTCTCCAAGTCCCGATGCATCCAAACCAAACCCTCTACAGAGAGACCATGAGGTCGAAAGTGTATTAAACATCGATTTCCTCGACCTATCAGGTACCCTGAAAGACAGCTCCATGGATGAGCTAGTTTTAGGTGGACAAAAAGAGGAAGTGCAACATCTAGATATTGATGCATCGACATCCGATCACCAGGTAAGTACTGAACCTATCATTGAATCTTCAATTTTTTTCGATACCTCACTAGCTGATGAACGCCAAACAGAGGCCGAGCCATCAGAACATATGGAATAAGTACAAGAACTAGTCTTGGAACAAATACATACAAAAGGAAGATTGGGAAAAAATCTGACCTAGGGAGAACAATAGATCCCTGATCCCGTTGATGAGGTCGTTGATATACAAGCAATCACTTATGAAAGGAAGAGGAAATCTATCATGAGGAGAACCACCAAGAAGAGAAGAATCACTCTGGATAACTCAGTTCTCATCACCACAAAGGAGAATATGCTCAACACAAAACACACAAAGACATCGGATCTCATTAGTGAAAACATGGATATCACTGATGCCACATTGGATCAAGCAAGGTGAGATGAAAAGGAACTGGTCGCTACACTAAAGGATCTAGATCATCTACACCATTTGCAAAAATCTTACCAAGACTCAATAGAGGCCATGATGTTTCTGAAGAGTGAGTTCCAAGATGCTTATGCAAAGTTCATAAGGGAAAGACTTGTTTTCACTGTAGGTATAGCTGATTTCCAAGAAAAAGCATACCAAGTGGTAGAAATAATTGACTACATCAATGCACTGTAGAAGGGCCCAGTCATAGAGGAGCATGGTATTCAAGTACTGGGGGATAGTAGCATCTTCAGGATCAGTAAAAACCAAATACTGGGTAAGTATGGCCCAGGAACCTCTATGAGAGATACATAAGAAGTGGGTCGAGTGCAAAAAAGGCTAGGAAAAGATCAATCGAGAGATGAAATACATTGACATCCCAGAATTTGGCTCACCCGAAGACTTAGTCGACTTGCATGACATAGTCAAATGACATACATAACAAGACTCAATATGGGCAGTGGAGATTTCACAGGTGGCGAGAATGGCACCAGGTCAAATATGTTGAATTTTTTAATTAAAATAATGTACCAAGGCAAGTGTTTCTCTTCCCTAGGCGCCTAAGGGGAGAAATTTCCGAAATTGGGTCTTAGTCAAATTAATTTGTGAGATGAAAATTAAAAGATAACTTTATGATTGAAGTGAGGGTGAGTGAAGAGACACCAAATCTCAGCCACCCATCTAATCTAAACTCAGCC